>JBBYHK010486069.1:0-72794 GCA_038382065.1 Adansonia grandidieri | reverse complement strand
TTTATTTGAGTGTATTAGTAATAATTATATTATATTAAGAAAAAATTAATTTTTTGATTAAATTTATAATTTTTATTTGTTGATAAAATTACAACTAAATATAACAAAAATTATATATAAATATTACAATTTACATAATGTTTATATGTAATTTGTATTATATGTAATATATATGTGTAAAGAATCTTTGAAGATTATGTATGAATGTAATTCGTTATACACAAATATTACCGAATTTACATACAAATATTACAAATTCACATAAAAACATTACCAAATCTATAATATACGTATGTAAAATATTCCTTTAAGAAAATTAACTACAATTTTTGAAAAAATTTTTTTATTATTTTTTAAATATATCATATGTGTAAAAAATTAATTTTTGTATTAATTTTTGAAGTGAAAAAAGTTATATAATACATATATAATATATAAATTATACATGTTATATATAATATATATTTTATAATGCATATATAATATATAGTATTATAAACAATATATAATAATATATTATATATAATAAAAATAAAAAATATTTAAAAATAATATAAATTTTATATATAAACTATATATAATAAAAATAAAAATATTTTTATTAAATATTAATTACTATTTAAAATAATAAAAGATAAAAAAATTATATTAAATTATTTAAAAATAATAAAAAATAAAAAATCTTTTATATCGCTGCTCGGTTAAAAGGCGAATGAAAAAGACTTACAAATATTTAAGGAGAATTACAAAAAAGTAACAAGGTAATAATAATTATTAAAGAGTAAAAGAAAAAAATATAATTTTAAAAAAGGAAATTATAATTACCATTTGATCTATATTTTTCATCTAATTTTTTTTGTTGACTTTTTGTTTAGCAGTAATTTAGTGGATATTATAAATTATATATATTAAATTATAATACATGTTATTTACTATTTTTTTTTATTTTTCAATCTTAAGGATTAAAAATTTTTAACCAAACAAAGATTTTAAAAATAATGAGTTATGATTATCTTGCTATACAAGAATAATCAACTATTTATTTTTATATTTTACTTACAAGTTTTTTTTTTTTAATTTTCATTGAAACGTCATCCTCCCACTATACAAGAATAATCAGCTTTAGTATATATAAAGTCATGCTCAAGGTGATGTCGATCACACATGAACATGACTACTTTATGTATGTGCTTTACATTTAGCTGTAGTAAGTCATACATATAGTTATAATGAGTCGTAAATTTAGTTATAAAAGTCGTACATTTAGTAATTATTTTTTAATGTAAAATATTTTTCATATTTTATTATATATTATATATCATATAATATATTATTGTGTTATTTTTATAATATTATAAATTATTTTTAAAATTTAAAAAGTAATTTGATTCAATATTCTATATTTTTATAATTTTTATTATTTCTTATATTAATCCAATACGTGATATAATTCAAGATTATTTTATAATTTGAGATTTAATATAATATTTTTAATATATATATAATAATGTATGATATATATAATTATACATATCATGTATAATTTGTGGGGGGTCAATTCCCTTACGAAGGGAGTCGATCCCTAATACATATAATATTAATTTTATATTTAATATAAAATATATTTTTATTTTTATTATTTACAAACAATAATTCGAGATTTAATATAAAATAGTTCTTATTTTTTGCTATTTATAAATAATATTTTAAAATTTAATATAAAATATGTTTTTATTTTTTATTATTTTTAATACTAGCTTAGAATTTAGTAAAAGATATTTTTAATATTTATTATTTTAAAAATCTATTTTTGATATATATAATTTATATATATAGTTTATATATATATATAAGAGTCGATTCTCTTCCCACACTAAGAAAACTGACTCTTCATAAACACAAGAGAAAAATAGTAAAGAAAAACATGGTTAAATTATAATTATAATTTTTTATTAATATTTTTATTAAAAAATATTGTTTTTTTCTTAATTTTAAGGTAGGTTTTTACATTGAATGAAAAGTTAAACATTTTTAATTTATTCAAAGCTTGACATGTATGATTAACGTAAATATAATATGAAATATGATTATTAGATTTTACAAATATAAATTGCATAAGAGTTATGTAAGTGTGTGAAATAAATTAGTTTTATGGATACCTCCTCTTAAAATATAATTAATATGTTATGCACAAATAATTGAAATTTTTATATTAATAAAAATTGGTATATGTAAAGTTTAAATTTAAATCAGAATTTTTGTTTATATATTGATTAAATTTTGTTAATAAATAATTTTATTTGATAAAAGTCTTTTACTATGGATAAAGATTTTACTTATAAATTGGATAAATAATATTATAATATAAATATTCTAATGACAATTTTAAAATAAACTAGATTATAGCACACCGATGATGAAAAAATCAAACTGAACTAGTCAATTGAACCAATTTAGTCTAAAATCGAGAGTTAGTCTAATCAAATACTATATATATATAGAATCGAGTGATGTTTTAACTGGTTTAGAATTTGTTCAATTGGTAAAAAAATTGTTAAAAATAAAAAAAAAATTATTTTCTATTTTGGTTAAGTTTTTTGTTAAAAAAGTAAAATATATTATAAAAATATTTTATAGGTATAGATATAGATATATAATGACGTACACAAAAATTCTATAAGTATATTAATTTTATAATTTAATTGATATATTTATTTGAAACTAATCAGTTTATGGAGATTTTAATAGGAAACTACTTTTACTTGGATCAGTAATAACTATCTACTTTAATTTACACAGAACATTGCTTTCTTTTATAAATAGTTAAATTATGCACAGTATTTTGACCGATCAAGTAATTTGAAGATTCTTTTTTTCTTTTAAAGTGAAATTTTTAACAAAATATTATGAATCAATATTGAATTTTATAATTATATTTAAATTTACTGTAATTTTTTTCAAAATATTTGACAATTTTTAAATAAAATTATAAAATTAAATTTTTAATATTTTATCAATACAAATAAAAATTTTATTACTATACTTATTCATTTATAAATTTTTATACAAAATGTAACGTGACTACGATAATTCATAAAACATTCTACTGTAGATTCCGTTACCCTATGACTTATTCCATTATTTCCGACTGTTCTAGATAACAAATAAATATTTTAGTGCGAATTATAATTTAAGTTGTAAATGAAGTAGATTAATCAAAGTGTTAAGAATAAGTATAGGTTATCTTAATGTAGTATTTTTTCTTCCTTTCGGTGATAATCAATTCTCCTTTTTTTTTTTTCGGCTTTAATCCCTCTTTCTTTTTTAATTACTTCATCTTCACATATTTATTTATTGCTTTCCTCTTTTTAAAAAATTTTTGTCTTCATCACTCTTTTTATTTCATCATTCTTTTTTTCTAACCTTCACACACACACACATACATATATATATATATATATTAAATTTTACGTAGTTTTCATCACTCTTTTTTTCTTTTTATTCTTTTTCTCTCCTTCACTCATTCCTTTTTGTTTGTTTTATTTTCAAGTTAATTTTTATTTCTTCACTTTTTTTTTCTTTATTCTCAACTCTTTTACTTTTCCCCTTTATTTTCCTTTTTCATCTATTTGATCTTCACAAATACATTTTATTTTTCTTCTTTAATCTTCGTTACTTCTTTTTTATTTCCTTGAATTTTTTTTAATTCCTTCTTATTTTGCTCTTGCTTCTATCATCACTCTTTCTTATTTCTCTATCATTCACTAATTTTCCTTCGGTAACTTTTGATTAATGATTACTTTTTATCCATCATTTTAGCCTTTTATTTATTTACACTATTTTTTTTCTTTTTTACCTTCTTTTTATTCTTAATTCTTCTCGCATCTCCTTTTTTTTATTCTTTTTTATTTGACTTCACCCATTATTTATGCCTTTTCCTTTAATTTCTCAATATTTTTGTTTCCTTCTCTCATCATTATATTTTTCAATCTTTAAAATTTAGTCCTTTCTTTTTTATGTTTATTTAATACTTAATTCCTTTCTTGATTCATTTTTTTCCTTTTTTCTTTTACAACGTTTCTTTAATGTTAATCAATTTTTTTTTTTTTCATTTTCATATTCATATTCATCTTCACCTTTACTTATTTTTACTTATTCTTTTTTTTTTATTTTCATTTTTCCATTGTTTTTAATGTTTTTGTCTTTCAAAAATTATGATGATGATGAGTAAAAAAATTTGTTTTTGTTAATTAAAAGTTTTTCAATATATATATATATATATATATTTACATATAAATTATAATGATAAATATATATTATAAATATAGAGAGATATAAATTATATAGGTAGTTTTAGATATAAATTATACATAATATGTTCCAAACAAAGATGTCAGAAGGTACTCTTGTTAGGACTCATGTGTTAAAGATGACTGGATGGATCACACATCTTGAATGGTTAGGTTGGTCGATGGATAATGAGTTAGTTGTTGATCTACTTGTTTCCTTTTTGCTTTCGAGCTTTTCACAATTCATGTTGAACTTCTACGTGAATCATATCTAGGATTATTGAACATGTTAACTATAGTAGAAAAGTCTCTCACCAATGAGAAAGTTGTCCACCTAGTTATTCCTACTTCTAAGAAAACAAAAGAGAAGAGGAAGAAAAAAAAAAGGACGTGTCTTCTGGCTCAAAGAGTTTGAAGCCAAGTGGTGGGGTGAAGGCTAAGGATGGAAAGGATAAAGGAACTTGCCACCATTGCGAAAAACCTAGTCATTGGACAAGGAACTGTAAAGACTACCTTGAATTAGTCAAGGATAAAAAGTCAAAAAGGGTTTCCATAATAGGTATAGATTTGCAAATTCATTTACTTTCTTTTAGGATAAGTTACCTGATTATTGGTACTAAGTATGTTTAACATATTTTAGGGACCAGTGATCAAGATAAGAAGAAAAATAAGTCAAGATCGACTAGAAATAAGGCAACCCAAATGATTTGGATCAGGCTTGCACTCTTATGCATGAAAGCTATTGAGGATTTCCATTTTATGATTTATTATTTTAAACATTGGGTGTTTTATTTTGGCATTATGGGCTGATTTTGGGAAATTTTATTTAGGATAAACGTTTTTTAACACATATCTTTTATCATTAGCAAATGGATCCCATGCTTTTATATGATTTTCTTTATATAATTAATCTTAGTAGAATTGTTCTATGTCATGTTCTATCAAGTTCTACCAATTGATTAAATTAAGCCCAATTGACTCAAATTCAAATCTACCTAAACATTGAATTCTGTACAAAAAATCTTACACATACTAGATTTAGTAAAAGTATTCATGAATTATTAGAAGATAATTTAATGAAAACATAAGACTTAGTGGGAGTATTTATGAACTATTAAAAGTTGATATTCATGAAAAGGTGACAATTAAGTCAAAAATACTTGTCGCAACGTACCCCGGGGTGGATCCTCACGGATCTATGGGTGTGTACGACTTAAAATATTTTTTTAACTTGGAAATGTCTTCTTGACTGATACTATTCTTTGGCGATGTGATGAGAATGAGAAAGTACAGATTCTCGACTTATGACACAGTGAGGGGGGGACCATAAGACGAATCGCTTATCTTATTGGTCTCGTATGACCATCATGAAATGGCCAATGCTTGGAGTCGTCATCGATCATTTTAGGCTAAGCATGATCGGATGCCTATTGAAACCTATGTTTTGAGTTATGAAACTCAAAACATCGATCCCATGGTCTCCGTAATGCGAAGATTTGCCTTTTGGGTTTGGGAGTTGGTTGCGCACAATGAGGTACGAAACTCTTCGTAACACCCGATCGGTATCTTACTGGCTATGTCTTATCTCAGTTTCAATTCTTTCGATCTTAACTCATCATTATTTTGATATAACCCTTTTTAATGCATGAATCTTATAGGAATACAAATCTAGGTTTTGATGAAAAAGATTTAATCTCATATACACCCTGGAGAGATGGAAAATATAGAGATTTTCAATAAAATGACCTCTGGATTTTACTTTGAAAATGAAATGTTCCACTTTGGGCACTAGAGAGATACCTATGCGGTACATTACCTTTAGTTTTATTTGAAATGATTGGAAAACATGAATGCAAATAATCATCACAAAGAAATTATGTTAGTAAGATAATAAATGAAGTAACATAACATGGATCATTCAATTCAATGATAAAGAAAAGGAATGGACTATTGGAATTTATCTTGCAATTGGTATCGATTATTTGGGAATAACCGAATCGACAATTTTTGAGGTGCATCTGGGTTCCTTGATTAAACAAGATTTGCTTGACATATTCATAGAAGTCCGAGAATGAGAAAAAAAAGATTAATTGTAGTTGAAAGACAGGGTTGGAGTATCCTTTCGAAAAGATGGGGTTGGAGTATCCCCGTGGATGACAAATAATTTTGACAAAGGAAGATTTCTAGATCTTGACAATTTGGAAAAGCGAGGTTGGAGTATCCCTTTGGAAAGTCAGGGTTGGAGTATCCCCAAAAGTGACACGTCTGACACTCTTTAAAGAAGTCGAGTTGGAAAAATTAAGTTGATAAAATCTTGTAATTTAGAAGATGGGTGAGCATTTTGACAACTTTTGGTGAAAAGAATTATTGTGAATGAGGATGGTAAAGATGCAAAATGTGTTTGTGCCTTGATACGAGCCTATGAGAGGTCAAAGCATGTTCTCGAGTCTGATCAGAGTGATACGGAGACATTCGAATGTCTCGAGACAAAATTCAGGAAAACAACTCAATTTTGACTATAACCAAAAACAGAGGACAGCATCGCACTATCCTGCTTCCTGAATTTATTCTAAATTGATTGAGGGCTTTAGAGGGTGGACAAGATACCGTTAGAAATAACTCAATGAGGGTCATCCTAAAAGTATTCTCACTACCCCAAAAAGTCACTTTCTGGGTGAATAAATTTTCAAGTTTGGATTGATAGTGCTGCTGGCAGAACATATGAGGTACAAGGTGTGTCAAATTTTGAAAAATCACCCTGGACTCATTTGGTATCGAAAAATCGCAAACAATATCTTTCTTAAAAGGGAATTTCATGAACCTTTTAGGAAAAAATTTTAAAAAATTTAGAAAAATCATTTAGTGGGCCTAAACAGCCCAACCAGAATACATGCTCAGATTTTAGAGGTTTCGGATAGTTTATACTTGAAAAATCATAACTCTCTCATTTGGAATGATCCAGGGGTGAATAAGACATCGTTTTAAATATAATTCGACATGCTTTGATAGAAAAATATCAGAAAATTCATGAAAAATCATTTAGGATTTTCAAGTGATTTTTCAATTTACAACAGTTGTGCTGCCAGTAGGGGACAAAGCAAAGCAGGGGATATCTCTTATTTTTTATGTCTACAGGTCCAAACTCGAGTCATTGACATTCGAACGTCTATGACTGAAAGAAAAGAGTGGCATGAGCATCACAAGCTCATTTGCACAGCCCTTGAGTAGTTTGGGATGAGAAACAGCCCATTGATCATACCACTCAAGGTTTTGACTCAAGAAAAGGGAAAAACATTTAGGGTATAATTGTAAGACCATTTTCATTTCAAAATTAGAAGATTTGAGCTTGTTTAACCAAGATTCCAGATCTAAAAAACTTAATTTTTCCCAAGATATTTTGCTAGCTTTAAGGAAAATGCTAAGTCCATGCTAATCCTTGTTGGTTGAGGTTAACATGCTTGGCTTGGGAGGTTTTGAAAATCAGTTTTTATCATCCATCAAACATGCATTTTGACAACAAACATACAAGGGGATGGCACATAACATGAATAGGGATCTTAATTTTACTAATGGCCTAGACAAAGAAAGTGTTATGTACTTTGACAAGAAAATGTTATGGATGCTAAAAATTACAATGATTCATGCAAGTTAATGTATAAATGTGTTTGAAATGTGTTAGGCTAATGATTCATACATGGATTAAGGGATATCAAACTAATGAGGATGAAATGAGGCATTTTGCACATAAAAAGGGCATTAAGGCATCCAAATCTTAAACTACCACAACCAAATGCCACAATAATGCATGATAATCCTAAGAGGGTGATGGAAACATAGAGAGCTAAGTAAAATGATGAAGGTGCTGAAAGACAGAAAATGTAAGTGATAGAGTAGAAAGTTATACCAACAAAACTTCAACTTTGGCCAAATAGTTGGAGCAATAGAGATGGCTTGAATTTTTCTCTTTTCCTTATTGTAAATAAGCAAGAAAAAGAAAGAAACAATGAGGTTTTGGTTTTGGTATGGATAAGGGTGATTTTTAGAATGTGCAGAGGTTGAGAATGGGTGTTTTGGGGCTATTTTTGGCTGGTGGGTGAAGAGCTACGAGATTTGGTTTTTTTGATGTGTGAATGTGTTTTTGAAAGCTGAAACAAGCTGGAATCTAACCTTTTTTTTGTTGAGATAGAAGGGATCCATTGATACCAGCCTTTTAGAGCCAAATTGGAGGTGTTTTTGGCCATTTCTCAAGGGGGACAAAGTGATGTAAGTATTGTGGCTATAGGGTGGCTGTAGGGAGCAATTTGCTGCCAATGTGATGGCCATTGGGTGGCTGGTTTAAATGCTGAAATGATTTTTCAGCAAAGAGGGTGGCTGATGGTGATATTGGCCAACAAACTAGGAAGTAGGGTGATCATGTGATATTGACCCTTGTTGATCCAATTTAGACTTCAAAAAAATGTTATGATTAATTCAAAAGTCTAAATTCATAATTTGATATGTGTTTTAATATTTTTTGATGCAAAGAAACGAATTAAAATCAAGTTTTGGATCAATGGTGGATGAGTCAAAAATGCCAGGACCGTGAAAATGACCTACATGTATCGATACATTTGGTCCAAAAACCTTGATGGTATCGATACAATGATCATTGTTTCGATACTATGAACCATTATATCGATAATATGAACCACTGTATCGATACGTATTGATATGTATCGATACATTTTTTTACAAAATGCATGTTTTGGTCCTGGCATGGCCTAGTATGGATACATGAGGTCCTGAATCGATACAGAGGCTTATGTATCGATACATCTACATGTTGTATCGATACAAATAGGGACATTTCAAATTTTTGGCACGTTGGAGCATTGTATCGATACATGAGAACTATGTATCGATACATTTAAGTAAAATTATAAATTTTCTCATATCTTTTGTCCCCAGATACCTTGAACTATGTCATTTGATGCCACATCTTTGTATTTACCTTTGATATGATTCCTAGGCCTTCTTGACCTCCTCAAAATACTTTTTTATTGCCCGACGATCATCGCCCCCTCTTACGTCCATACTCCAGATTGCTAAAAATTAGCCCAGATAAAATAAGGAGTCTACAATTCTTTAATGTAATTTTAGAAAGAGTTTCGAACTAGAGACATTTACGTATTTATAAACATAGGACATGAAACAAATCATTTTATTGTAGGCTCATGATAGTGATTTTTGGATTTTTAGCTATTAAGCTAAGTAAATTGATTATAGTAGTTGTAAGACAATTGAGCCCTATGATTGGAATTAAGGTCTTATTATAATCCAAATAGTTTTTTATGACTTGATAATGTAGATTATCAAGAGTGAATTAAAATATTCTTTAATAAGTGAACACTACGAGCTATGCAATTATTTCAAGGTCTTATAATAGTTGATTAGCCAAGTAAATTGATTATAGTAGTTGCAAGAAAATTGATCCATATGATTGGGATCAAGGTCTTATTATAATCCAAACTATTTTTATGACTCGATAATAGAGATTATCAAGAATGAATTAACATTTCTCTAATAAGTGAACACTACGAGCCATGCGATTATTTCAAGTGCAAGCAAAAGATGTTGGTGTGTGCCCTTGAACCAATCAAATTAGGACATGGGGCACATGGTCAAATAATCATATACATGTTACTAATTGGATGAAGCCCATGGAACTTTAAAAGACTTTGCAAAGAAATTATGATGAACTGTAATTATGGGATTCTTATACATAAAAGCCTAATTCCTAAAAATGTTCTTTGTCATCGTATTGTCGAAACGAGGAATTGGCAATGCTCAAAAACCAACTTATGTTATGCTTTTTTACTTAGAAGCAACCAATCTCATAGATTGAAGTATATAAGATACTTAAGATGGGATGAGGTGCTTGTTTTATGGAAACAAGTTCACTAAACATGGCCCAAACAGGAATTGCATTTGGTATAAGTCACTCAAGTGTCTATGAAATATATTTTCATATGCCAGTCGTGTATAATAGTCCTTAGACTTGTGATGCTAGGTTATCCCATACAAGGAGTTGTACTTTGATTCCATCATGAATGAGTCCACAATAGATGGATGCTCATGGTAAGGTGGTTTTTGGGTATAACATGAATCATATGGTGGATGTATGAGTGATCCAAATAGAATTTATCACTCCTAGTGACAATTAGATACATATCCCAAATAATTTTAACTATGATTAATGGGATTAAAGTCTTTGGCTAGAGAATAATAAACTATGAGGAGTCATTTTTGTTGATTCATAATCATTAACCATAAGTTGTAAAATCTAACATAAGCATAAGTAGACATTAAACTATGCTCATGCTAAATCTGAGATATCTAGAGAAGGGATCGTATTAAGTTGATAGGTTGGTTACTAAAAGGTTTCTATAAGGTCACATTGACTTTTCAACATTTAGGCAGTCATGATGGGTTGCTAGATCCCGCTCTTGATTTATGGATATAATTAATTATATTTATTGCCAACATGTTGGGAACCTAACACACAATAAGATGGACTTGTTGGATTACATCCGGGATTTAATTATGCTTAATTAAATAAAAGGTAATTTAAATGGATGAGTTAATTGAATAGCTTAATTATATGAGACAAAATAAGATTTATGAAATCTAGATTTTGTTGTCTAATTAAGACGTAAATAATAAGATTGTCTTATTATAATAGTGTCTAAATTAGGACATAAAGTGTAAAGGTGGATACACACTAGTTCTAGTTGAAGTAGGATTTTAATTGGACCCAGAATTTGATTGAGAATCAAATTTTCTATCTCATTGGTTTATTATCCCTTGGAATATTATTGAAATATTAATTATTTGATAAATAATATTAAATAATATTAAAATTAATTTAAAAATAGTTTTCACTAAATTAAAGATTTTATAGTGATAAAATCCATAGGGTTGTGTGTATACTAGCAAATTTGTGTTTCCAATTTATTTATGTAATTTTTATAATTGTTTGGTAATTATGTTTATTAAATAAATATGATAAATAAAGAATTTAAATAATTAGATTAAATTCAAGGAAACACTCCAAACCCAAATAACCCATATATTGTGCCAACCCTAGGAATTGATCCAAGCTTGGTAGGCCAAATTTTAGGGCCCAATACTTAAGGGATTTCAACCAAGCATGGATGGAAAGGTTAGCTAACCATTTAATTAATCTAAAAGGAAGAAAAAAGTTTAACTCGTTTTAGGAGTTATAACTAGGTCAAAACTCTTACATTTAAACAGCTAGTATATATAGATATTATGGCCTAGAGGCTTATAAGTGAGTTTTAACCTAATCTTGAGATATGCTGCTAAACATATTGAGAGAATATTTTTTTTATCAAGGAAAAATTAGTTTTCTCAAATAATATTCCCACCTACACAAAACCCTGAGGATTATACCACTTTCTTAAAAACGCTTGTGGATGGCGCAATATTGTTTCCTTTTTTCTTCTTGGTTCTTGTTTGATTCAATAATATTAGCTACCTTTTGGTTGACACTTAACAAGCCTTCTATCTAGCACTGGAGAATTATCAAGCCTTGAGAAGGTTTTAACAATGATCTTTGTGGATAATCGTTATAGGCAGGACACGTGTGCTATTTGTGATCTTAAAGAATATTTCAAAAAACTGAGTTCTTGGAATCTTTTTGATTTGTTTTGTTTTACATTTTGACATTTCAAATTAAGGTAACTTCTAATCATATGGATGATTAATTGTTGAATTAAATTTTTAAAGTTTACTACATGTAATTCCCTCCCTAAGATCCATAAAAAAGTCTAGTTATTTTTGTGTTTACTACTTCCCCTGCTAATTTGTTTATTTATTATTGACTTTTAATAACCAAGATATGCATGAGGCCTGACTATAAGAGATTCAGATCCCTTACATGAACTAGATTAGTCAAAGTTCTTTTTTAAAGGTTATTTTTAGCACCACTTTCACATGGTTGAGAACCTTGTAAACTAGAGAATTTCCATAAGTAATTTCTCATCATAAGTAGCTTAATTCTATCGAATAGAAAGGAGCCCTAGCAAATTTAGATTCTACATAAATTTCACTTATCAATCCAAAATTTAAGAAGCAAATCCAACTTGCTAATTCTTTGCAAGGTCTTATAATTTATGTAACTTAATCTACCCTACCATAGATTAGAAGACTCAACCAAATAAATAGAATAAGAACTTGTTTTATTAATGTTTTTGTTCTTCGATATAATAGTCATAGTATTGAACTTAAAAAACCTATTACAAAGATAAGCTTTCCCCACAAACATACCACACTTGAAAAATACAAACTTAACAAACTCAAAAACAACTTAAATTTGTTCTTGCTTAATAATGAGTTGGATACTAAATTTTTATGGATTTCAAGAGCATGAACTACATTTTTTAAAGTTAGTTCTTTCTTGGAAATTATCTTCAGCACCACCTTCCCATTGCCAAAAGCCTTACAAACTAAAAGTTTCTTATAAGTAATTGCTTATCATGAGCAACTTTTCTGTACTCGGTGAAACTTTTCCTATCAAAACATCTGTGACATTTGGCACTTGTATCAACCCACCAAATCTTTAGGTTTTCTACCAAGTTCACTTTTAACATGACAGGGGTAAGCTCAATTGCATTTTCATCAACTAAGTTGGCTTGAGCTTTTTATTTTCTTGTTCTTGCTCTAATTTTAGTGACAACCTTTTACACCATGTCTAGGCTTATTACAACATTCTTAACACCCACTTCCTTATTGCCTTAGGAAGTATTTAACACAACTTACTTAATTTTGTTGTGTTAGTATATGCCCTAAAACCAATAGGCTTGGATGAGGCATATATTAGTTAATAATGCAAACTTGTCACTTAATTAAATGATACAATGTTTTCCTTCATGTTAGTAGTATGACTGACAATAATAAACTACCAATTAAAGGAAGCCTATCAAGCACATTTGGCCTTACAAGTTACAATTATGAGATCCTTATGCATTAAAGTCCTATTCCTAAAGTTGATCCTAGTCTTTGTATTGCCAAGACAAGGCATCGACAATGCTCAAAGATCAGCAAGTGCTACACCTTCTTACTTATAAAGTAGGCAACCTATCTCCTGACTTGAAATATATAGGATTCTTAGGATGGCACTTCGTGTTTATTGTATGGAGACAAGTTCATTAAACATGGCTCATTTGAGAACTCCATTTGGTATTGTCAGTAAAGTGTTTAGGAAATTGTTTCTTGTGCCAGTCATGTAACTAGTCCTCTGACTTATGTCACCACGTACCCTTTTTTTTCTTTTTCTTTCCAGACGATTCGAAGCAGTTGTGCATGACTTAAAAGATATATGGTGTTGTGTTTGAGCCTACAAGTTATCCTTCAATTGAGATTTGGATTAGGCATGATAATGTGAAGAAGGGAGAGATTGCCAAACAAATTACTCATCAACTAGTCTTAGAAAGTTACTATGAAGTAACCATAAATTTGGAGTCACCACAGACCATTTTGGGGTAAGAATGATCGAATGCATATTGAAAACAATATCCTGAGTTACGAAACTTGAAACATTGATTTCCAAGTCTCTAAGGTCTAGAGATTCCAGGTCTTTAACTTGAAACATTTCAGGCTAAGCATGATCGGATGCCTATTGAAAGCAATACCTGAGTTACGAAACTTGAAACATTGATTTCCAGGTCTCCAAGGTCTAAAGATATGTTAGTTGGGTTTTGGAGTCAGTTACATGTGGGGAAGGATTAACACCTCTACGACACCCGAAATCGATACCCGTGAACTATATCCCACTTAGGTTTTGGCTTAATCAGTTCATCTGGCCATTATTTAGATATAATTCTTTTTATGCATGAGCTTTTGCTTAAAATATAAATCTGGGTTTTGAAAGATAATTTGATATCATCTATTTGCAGTGGAGGTACAAGGAGCATAGGGATTTTTTATGAAAATGATTTTTGGATTAAATTTTAAAAATTTTGGATATTCTATATTAGGCACTAGAGAGATGCCAACACAGAACATGGCCTTGCAAATGTTTTTTAAAAATGAATTTTACATATGAATGCATAATAATCATTACAAGAGGGAAACATATTAGTAAGATGAAAAAAAAATATAACATCATCAACAAATAATCACAATAAAAAAAAAAACGTAAAAATGAGGGATGATTGGAATATATCTTACAATTGTCTTCGATTATTAAAAACTAACCAAGATGAAAATTTAGAGATAGTTTTGGATTCAATGGTAATTTTAGGGATGAAAAAGATTTTAATCAAAACAATCTAAGGTATCTAGAAAAGAGAAGATTTTTGAATTTTTGAGGTAAAAGCAAGGTTGAAGTTTCCTTTCAAAGAAATGGGGTTGGAGTATCCACAAAGATACAGTTATAAAAATAATTAGGAATTTGCGATATCTGAGGGAGAAAAATATAGTTTTTGATGAAAAACAGGGTTAAAGTATTCTCTCGGAATGATAAGGTTGGAGTATCCCCAAGAATGGAAATCTTTGATTATTTAAGGAAATAATTAAGAATTTTGAATAAGTCAAAGAGAAAAAAGTCAAATCTTTTAGTGGAAAAATAGGGTTGGAGTATCCCTTCGAATTAGTGGGGTTGGAGTATCATCAAAGATAAAAATTCTTGATGTTTTTAAAAGAAAAAAATTTTTGAACAAAGGTATTCTTGAAACTAGGGATTGAAAATTTGAATAACATATATTTTTGTCTTAAGCCTAGATCTGAGCCTAAAGGGCTTATATTGTAGGGGAGCCAATCAAATGCATCTCGAGACATTCGAATGTCTCTACAAAGGTGTTCCAGAGATTAGGCTAAAAACAAAGGATAACATCGTGCCTTCTCTTTTCCCGAATTTATTTCAGTTACATCCAAAGGCTTTAAAGGGTAAACGAGGTATCGTTGGAAAGGTAGCTCAATGAGAACTAATATAAGAATGTTTTAAAAATCATAGGAAATAAATTTCTAGGTAAAATGAATTTTTAGAGTTAGGCTTATTTCAACACTGGCAGCATGTACAAGAAAAAGGATATAATGGACTTTGGAAAATCATTTTAGGCTCATCCAAAATCGTTAAATCATAAACAACACTTTTTCAAAGAGGGAATTTTGCAAACTTTCTAGGAAAAAAATTTAAATAATATAAAAAGATCATTTGATGGGCCAAAATGGCGCAAATGGAATATAGCATGTTGGTTGCAAGGGTTCTAAATATCAAAAGTTCAAAATATCATAAATCTCTCATTCGGATGATCTGAGGGCAAATGAGACACTTTTGGAAAGGTAATTTGATGCCATTTAAGGGAAAAATATCAAAATATTCTAGAATATTCATTTATGGTTTGAAAAAAATTTTCAAATTTAGACTACAGTGTTGCCAGAGTAAAAATAGGGGACTATTCAATTTTTCAGGTTTCTTGGGGGTCAAATTTGGGTTATGGACATTCAAATATCCACAAAATAGGGGAAAAAATGACATGGGCATCATGAGTTCATTACATAATCTGGAAGTAATTTGGGAAAATGAAACAACCCGTTAACCATGCTACCATGAAGGTGCTAAACTCAAGATCAAGACTTAATATATTTTCAAATAAAAGGGGTCATTTTTATTGAAAATAGCATCTTAAAACTCATTTTACCATAAATCCAGATTTGAAATGTTTAATTTGTCCCTAAGATTGGAAGAGCAATTTTATGACAACATTAAATCCATGCTATTCTCCATGTATTGGAAGTAGCATGAACTTAACTTGGGGATTTTTTAAAAACCAAATTTTTACAAATAAGCAAGCATCCTGACAGAGATAAAACATGCGAACACACAGAGATGACAGTTTGATATGGAAAATATGACAAAAATACAAGAATGTAACAAATAAGGTGTATGGAAATAAAAACTCTATGAATGGCATTGAAAACCATGTTATAGAGAATGACCTGAACATATTTAAGTAAAGAAAAGCATGCTAGAATTTTCAAGAAGCATCTGTATGCCACAAGCTCCTTAAATATAAGAAAGTGTATGAAAATACTCAAGATATGTTAGGAAGAACATTCATGCTTATGTTAAACATGTGAAAATAAATGAAACATGATAAAAAAATGCATGAATAAGGGAATGTTTTGATGACAAAATGAAAAAGAAGGAGTTTGGCCTACCAAACAACATCAAGGCATCAAAAGAACATTAAGATCCTAAGACTATGACAACCAAGGCAATAATAATGCATAGGAGTCCTAGGATGGTCATGGTAGCATAAATGGTTCATTAAAAAGATCCAAGTGCTAGAAATAAGAAAAAAAATAAAGCTAGGTGACAAATTATACCAAAAGCCTTAAGCTTTAGCCTTTTTCTTTGAGCAACAACTTTAGACTCATTTTTTTTCCTTCCAACAGTAGTGACAACACAGATATCTTGGTAGGTTGCTTGTTTGACTGATCGACGATACTGTATTCGTTATGCTTGATGAACTTAAGGAATTTTGCAGCTTCTTTCTCACTCATTGGATCATTGATAACTACCAAATTTGAGTTTTTGGTTATGGACTTTGGTGTTTGAGGAATGGGATTAGCATTTTCTTATAGAGTTTCACTTTTTAATGCTGCTAGGGCATAACACCTACCATTCCGAGCCAAGTGGCTTACCGCTGAAAGGTTAACATTTGTAGCTTACTGACTAGATTTGCCAGTGATCAAGATTTGCTTTCATAATTCCAAGGAACTGTTTTGCCATCCTTATAAGGGAAAAGGGATAAAAGCTGAATGATCATCTTCGAAATAGGCTAAAAAATGAGAGCTTTAGCTTTTGGTCGATTATCGAATAAGATCAATGATCTCCCAACCTTGTAAGGAGGATTGCTCCTTTCTTTTTCTAGAATGTTGACAGACGGCATTGCATTTGCAGACTCAATATGTTGCGTTCACTTTTTATCATAAAATTTCTTGGTAGCTCATTCACCATCATTTGAACCATAGCATGAAACACTTTACATGTTTGAAGAGTGTGGCCATAAATAGTATGGAAATCACAGAAGTAATTAAGTTTTTCCTCTATTTGTTTGACTGCATTAAGCAATTTCGCTTACGTCAGGATTTTCTAAACCAAATTAATTGGCGTTTTGACCTCCTTTATGTCTTTTACAACCTCGCAATTCTCTTGAACAACCATTTTACTTAGTTCTAACTCGGTATGAGTTTAAGACAAACTGGCTTTGGTGCCAAATTTTGGTTGCTAACTATCTTTTATTTTTCATTTCCTTTTGTCCTTGCACATATTTTTCTACCTGGTCCATTTTTTATGGCCTTATCAATCATCCCACAGAGAACGACTATGTTCGCAAAGCTTTCTAGGAAGCTTTTCACTACCTTTCATAATAAGAGGCTTGCAATGTGCCAATGAATCTGACAATCATCTTTTTTTTCTTCAATAAAGGATGAATCTAGGTAGGCCCCTCCATCCATCCCAAAACATACTACATAAAACTTTCATCAGCTTTCTTTTCCATGCCCATAAGAGACAGACAACTTGAGATTCGATTGTCGGTAGGCCTCTCCTCATCTGTGCATTAGTAGATGGATTAATATGTTTATCCCATCCCTCATAGAACTTAATCTCGAAGCGGTCCATCATCCCTTGGACTATTTCTAAGAGTGATAGATAATGTTGCAAATGTGCCCTTGACCGTAGTGGTAGTAGAATGTTTTAGCAACATTTGTACTTTGATTTTTAACATCTGATACTATTTTAGCTTTCACAAAAGCTTGTTAGCCCTTGTTCATTAGGGTTTTGACTTCTATAATGCTTTTTTTTATCCAACAAGCTTTCTTATCGATTATTGCATTCACTCTTGATTTGCCATGATTAGGGAATGGATTAGCTCCAACATTTGGTCTAGGCCTTTGTTTGACCTTGATCACTATTTTTTTCTAGCAAACCCTATACCTTTCTTAAACAAGGTGCAATTCTCAATAAAACAAACTTGTGCTCTAGCGTGGTACTCACAATAGGCATTCTTATCATCCCACTTGGGGTGCAGTGGTGATCTTGGGTTTATGAATTTGGAGCTACTAGTTGATTGTCAATAGATGAGGTAAATCTCTTTATAAGAGTAAAGGAGTGACTCAAAGTGCCCCTTTTTTTGAGATACTTGTTAACTGTTTGAAGCTCTTATATCAATCATATTGCAAGGTTGTGCACTTTAGGCCACATTGTGAATAGGATTTGATGCAAAGTTCATTATTGTAGCAAACATGGTAGCATGAACTGGTTATGATGCTGATGAGTAAGGGTAAAACCCGGATTCAACATGTTCGAGAGGTACACGCCTACTCCTGATGCGGATTTCAATTGAATTTGGCATGACTTTTGATTAAATTCTCTTTACCCTTATTTATTAATGTCTTGGTTGACCTGAATGATTCTTCAAAGGATATCCTACCATTTTTAACGATATTGTCAATCATTTCACCCAATGTAACCATATCAATAAAATTTTTCATGGCGGTTCCTATCAACCTTTCATAATAGGGAGATTGCAGGGTACGGACAAACATGACCATTATTTCTTTTTCAGTCAAAAGGGATGAACTGAGCTGCCTTATTTTTCCACCTCTTAGGATATCGTCTAAAGATCTTAAAGGCCTTTTTTCCATGTCCATAAAGGAAAGATGAACTGGGGCCTAATCAAATGCATACTTATATTGATCAAGGAAAGCGCGAGCTAGATCTGCCTATGTTTAAATTTTTGTAGAGTCAAACCCTATATACCATTAAATAACTACCCTAGAAGATTATCTTAAAAGTAATAAATTAGTTGTTTATCGTTCTCTTCATACTCAGCTATTTTTTTATAGTACAAGCGAAGATAGGTAGTAAGGTTGGAAATCCCATTATATTTTTCAAAATCTGGTACTTTGAATTTAGGCGGGATGACGAGATTGGAAACAAGCCCTAACAACTTCACGTCCATGATCCCAAATTTATCGCTTTCTTTAACAGCTTGAAGGCACTTCTTCAGTGACTGATACTTGTTTAAGTTTTCATCATTTTCTAAGGACCTCTTTGCTTTCTCTTACTCTATTTGCTAATTGAGGTCTGGGATTATAGGCCTTGCTGGTGAAAAGCTACTGGAGAATGTTGCCCATGCATTGCCCCTTCTTAAGCATTGGTGCCTTCAATACCACCATTCAAATTGCTTTCAAGATTGGCTGATTCTTTCCTCGCATTGACTGTGCAAACACCTCTTTCCTTCAATGCCTCGGATAACAGCTTGGTTAGCTCAGCAATCTAAGATTAGAGTTCCTCAATCCTACGGAGTGACTACTATTAAGACTTTAAGTTTAAGTCTTTCAATATGGACTTAGTGATCGTTTTCTATCATTTTTTGACTATTGCGAGTGTTATACCAATGACAAATTGTAGGTTCCATGTTTTAGAGCACCTTCACCTTAAATTATTATTAGATTAGGCTTTTATGATATGTTCATGCATATGTTTGATGCAATGAAAGTGAATATACAATCATGAAAATAAATGAATGACTAAAATAACAAAAGAATTAGGTTAGTCATGCAAATGCAAAAAGGACATTTGGATTAAGGGGCAGCTCCACCAATAGCGTCTTTCATTAAAGCAACAAACTGTCTCGATTACATATGATTACATTCGAAAATGCCTAACACAGTTACATTACCTGATTATATGGTCCAAGGAATACAACAAGTCTTGCTCATGGGTTCTAGTGGGTAAGATATAATATGTTAGGGATTCGGTTACATCCATCATGTTCTCAGCTTCTAACTGAGCACCTGAATCTGCCTTGTGAGATGGCGATGATGGCCTTAATAGTTTTGGCACCAATGGTTAACCACTTGAAACCATTCTTACTCTTGCTGTTTTGAGGCTCTCACTAGTGCATTGACTTGGTTTTGGCAAGCTTGCAAAGAATGCTTTAAATCTTGAATTCTAAGTGTCAAAGCTTCATTTTTAGCCTGGTCTACTCTCAAATCTCAAACTCGAGCTTCTAACCGTTCATTCTTTTGTCTATAAGTTAATGTAAGAGCATGGGTTCTAACAAGCTTTTCCCTATTGACCCTAGCCGCTTCCTTCATTAATGTAATTCCTTCTCGAGAGTAGTAATTTCTATCCTCCACTCAACTGATGACTTTCCAAGTCTTCGAGACTTGCTTGCTTTGTTGAAGGCCACATAGTCCTTTTTCAAACTCTCAAGCTCCTCCTTTACCTGGTTTTTCTCTTTGATGGCCTTGTTTACTTACCATTCTAGAGGCATAGGTTCATTTTTGATTGACTATTTTCCTCATCTAATCGGATAATCTTTTTGGAAAAGGTCATCTTTTCTTTTTTGAACTCTCGCTTAAGCAATTCAACTTAGAGGGAAATTTGTCAACTGGTATTTGTAATGTCCCAATACCATATAAGGGCAAGGCATCATTAATGCAATGGATCCTCTATTCATCATATCCTGAGGTCATACTACTCCCTCTCCAATATCTCCCCATGCAGCGAGTTTGTTTCCATGCATGAAAAGGCTAGTTGAACTTTTGACTTGTAATCGAGCTCACCTTAGTTGAAATCCTACAACTCTAGGTCTTGGATGAAAATAATGAATTAACAGCACTAAAATTATCAAAGGACTAAAAAAGGTGTGTAGCTAGTGCTTCCTCATAACCTCATAAGCGACACACAACTATAATCTTTGCATTCATATATGACCGTCTGTGGGGAAAACCAAAAGGCCTTCCATGTTACCTCTTCCCCTCTAAGGTTTTAGAATTTCTAGACCCATTGCTCTTCAGATTTTTCTTAAGGCCACTCTTTCTCAAGTGCCTTAGAGATAGAACTAAAGTTGGGTAAGAAGTTGTATGACATCTTACTTTCTTTGAGACAAAAATGATTAGCAAGGCAAAGGTGAAAGAATTGTGCACATCTGATGAAACGACCCATACCTATTTTCTTGCAAAAATTAAGAGCTTGAATAGTTCAATAATGATGGCCAATGTCGGATTAATGTTGTAGCATAAATGAGAAAAGACATTTGCTACCATATCTTCAACATAGCCTAATGTCCTTGGAAATATGACTAGACCATATATTGCCAAAGCATAGATATCTTGGATTTTTCAGATGTCAATGGTACTTGCCATTACTTTTTTCAAACTATTCCATGAGATGCATTCACTGTTCTCCTTTGTTTTGATATGACTCTTGATTGAAGACTCTGTTACCCCAAGGATTTGAGCTAATCTTTTCTTGAAAGTTAGAGGGTTCAGAGTGTTGTAGTATATTCTATCAACCTTTACTCTCTCAATGTTAAGTAATGCAATGTATTCATCAACCATGGGGACCAAATCTTCATGATTGAAGGTGAAACATTGGCATGCTAAATTCTAAAACTGAGAAGCTACTTGCAACAAGCCAACATCAAAATAGACTTAGAGCAAAAGAGTAATATCTCCATATCTCTTAGGGAATAATTCTCTTTCGATATTGCCCAAACTGGTCCATATAGTCCTCAGATCTTACAAATAATTTTGACGTACCCTATCTCGATCCTTTCATGCACTGTTGAGACATACCCTAGTTTAAGGATGTCCTCATCTTCATGCTGTTAGCATTTTGACCATGCTCGAACTTCTTCAAAAGGCTTTAGCTCTGAAGTGGACTGTTGCTCCATGACAGACACCCCTTGATGAACATTGAACCATTGACCATTTGTCCCATAGTGATGGTAATTATGATGAAATAATGCATGCAAGAAAAAGAATAGCAAAAAGGGAATGAGTTAGTAACCAATACAAAATAATAGGCAAAAGATAAAGAAATGAAAGAATAGCAACAAAAGTGTACCATAAATTTGCCTCAAGAATAAGCAGTCCGATGCCTAGGGGTAGACATAATGATCATGAATGTTGAGGTATTAAACAGACAGCATACCAATATGTCCACATTAAAATTGCCTCTTTATGAAGTAACATGATACCTCGTAAGGACTAAGACTGACCATTTAAATGGTGACATTCATCCATCACCATTTATTCTAAGTAATCATTCGAGCTGCATAATGGCTTATTTTGATCATATATAACAATTTTAAAATGGCATTGCATGTAATGGCATTCATTTGTCCTTACCCACTTATTAAAGAGGATTTATCATTGACTGTAATAGCATATCCTCAAGGATTGATCATAAAAATAAAAATGACAAATCCGGGTGACAATGTTCACCCGTCATCGCCTACATAACCATGGTATGTAGGAGTAAAAGTAAGAAATGTTTCCCTAAGTGATCTTACTTTTTGGGTTATTTTAGCAGCATCTGGTATGGTTTGACATGGTTTAGCTCATAAGGTTCACTATATGGGTTTAAGTTGATGCCTATTTTGGTATCCTAATCACTCTTCCGTCTGGTAAGGATAGCTAAGGCACCCCGATCTTAGGCCCATTGTGGGTTTGGTGGAACGAGTTTAATTCAGTGGATGTTTTTCCTTATATAAATGCAGAAGAGTACTCATGAGAGACATAGGTAATTTATAACCTGAAAGGTCTTCGTATGCCTATGTGGAGGGTTACTCACGAAGGTGGATGACTCACTTCCTCCTAATAATTAGCATACTAACCACACCATGGTGTTTGGTGGGAATTTAGTGCAAATGCAAGTGTGTGGTGTGTGTTAAGGAAACAATCAAAACTTTTGTTTTATTCCTACATTACCATACTTATTCAAGTTGCCATTTATTCAAGGACAAAAAATCCCTAACAATCATAAGACAAAACATAAAAGATAGAGATTAGTAGATAAAATAGAAAGGAATTATATTTGAATAATTATGGATAATGGAAAACCTAGAACCGAATGAAAAATAGCTAGTCATAGGCCTAACTCTCTAGGCCTCTAGTGAAGTCTCCAAGTTGTCGCCATGTGCTTGCCTTTAAAACTTTGAACGATTCGAAAGGCATAGCGCGTTGGACTTAAAAATAAATGATGGTTAGTCATGGTCGAGCTTTTGAGTTATCCCATGATCAGGATTTGAATTAGGCATAGTGATATGAAGGGGAGAGAGACCGTTAAGCAAATCACTCATCCAACTAGTCATAGATGGCCACCATGAAATGGCCATAAACTTGGAATCACCACCGACTATTTTGGGCTAGGCAAGATTAGATGCCTATTAAAAACAATATTTCAAGTTATGAAACTTGAAACATCGATTTCAAGGTCTACAAAGTCTAGAGATTCATGGCGTGGGTTCAGAAGTTGGTTATGCATAGGGAAGGATTAACACCCCCATGACACATGAAATTAGTACCTACTAACTATGTCTTGCTTCGATCTCAACTTAATCAGTTCCATTTATGTCATTATTTATAAAGTTTTGCAAAATTGTACATCCGGATTTTTAAAGAAAATTAGATCACCTATGCACGTAGGAGGTGTAAGGAACACAAGGGTTTTTCTTAAAATAATGTTCGGATTGGGCTTTAAAAATTTGGATATTCCATGTTGGCACTAGAGAGATACCGACATGAAACATTTTCTTATAAATTTTATTGGAAAACAAATTTTAAATATGAATACACGATAATCACTACAAAAAGAAAATGTGTTAGTAAGGTGACAAAGAATATAATAATATTATAAACAAACAATCATAAACTAATGAGCATAAAGAGGAGAGACTATCGAAATGTGTCTCATAATTATCATCGATAATTGAAGAATAGTCGGCATGACAATTTAGAGACAGGTTTGGATTCGATGGTAATTTGCAGGACAAAAAAATTTTAATCAAAATAATTTGAGGCATCCGAAAAAGTGAAATTTTTTGGATTTTTAAGGTAAAAGTGGGGCTAAAATATCCCCTTAGAGAGATGGGGTTGTAGTATCCCTAAAGATAAAGTTACAAAAATATTTAGGAATAAAAAGAAAATTTAAATTTTTAATGAAAAACGGGGTTGGAATATCTCCTTGGAATAATGGGGCTAGAGTATCCTCTTGAAATAGTGGGGTTGGAGTATCCCTAAAGATGAAAACTTTTGGTGGTTTTAGATAAGGATTAAGAATATTGAAGATGGATTAGAAAAGAAAAGTTAAGTTTTGAGTTGAAAACGGGGTTGGAGTATCCCTTCAGAGTAATGGAGTTAGAGTACCTCCACTTGCCATAATTTTAATCTAAATGAAAAAGATATCTAGTACAAAATCATTTTTTGTGTATTTTAACCTTGATCTGAGACTAAAAGGCTTGTGTTGTTAGAAAATCAATCGAATGCATTTTGAGACATTCGAATGTTTTGATAAAAGGAGATTCGAAGATTAAGTTAAAAATAGGGACATCATCATGTCACCTCACTTCTCGAATTTATTTTGGATTCGTTCAAAGGTTTTAGGCGGTGAATAAGATACCGTTGGAAAGATGACTCGATAAGATTTATGCAAAAATATTCAAAAAATCTTAGTAAATCACTTCCTAAGTAGACTTAATTTTTTAAGTTAAGTATATCTTGACACTAGCAGCATATGCAAAAGAAAAGACATATATTGAAAAATTGTTTTGGGCTCATTCAAGATTGTTAAACTGTGAACAATACCTTTCTAGAAAGAGAATTTTGTAAATTTTTTATGAAAAATATTTAAAGATTTTAGAAAAATTGTCTGATAGCCTAAAATGGCCCAAACAGAATATCATATGCTGGTTCCAAGGGTCTTGAATAGCAAAGGTTCAAAAAATTATAACTCCCTTATCCTAATGGTTTGAGGGTGACAAGACACCTTTGGAAAGGTTCTTCGATGCCCTTTAAAGGAAAAATATCAGAAAGATCAAGGAAAATATTTTATGGTTCAAAAATGATTTTCCAAACTTAGACTACAATGCTGCCTAAGCAAAATAAGGGGCTATTCTATATTTTCAAGTTTTGTTAAGATAGGCTCGGGTCTAGGACGTTCGAACATCCATGACAAAAAGTAACATGGGCATCACAAGTTCATTCCACAATCCCGGAGTAGTTTGGGATGATGAAATAACCTATTGACTGTGTCACTAAAAAGGACATTGGACTCAAGATCAAGGCTTAATACTTTAACAACTAAAAAAGGATCATTTTTAAACTTTTTTACCATGAATCCAAAGCTGGAGTGTTTGATTTGTCCCTAAGATTGGGAGACCAATTTTATGAAATCATTAAATCCATTATATTCTTCATCTATTGGAGGTAGCATGAATTTAGCTCGGGGATTTTTCTAAAAATCAATTTTTCAGGAAATAAGCAAGCATTTTTGACAAAGAACAACATATAACACATAGAAAGATGAACATGGACTAAACATGCAAATACACAAAGATGACATTTTGACATGGAAATGGATGACAAAAATGCAAGAGGATGACAAATAATGTGCATGGAAATGATATGAACATATTTAAACATAGAAATTTAAGTTGGAGTTGTCGAGACAGCATTTTTTTGGTGTGAAACTCTTGAAAATACAAGAAAATGCATGAACATACATGAGACACGTTAAGGTGAACATTCAAATATGAGATAAATTTGTGAATATAAAGAAACATGGCAAGAAATGCATGAACCCAGGCTGTGATAATGATGTGGATGAAGCAAGGCATATTTGCATATCTAAACCGCATCAAGGTATCGAGAGGGTCCTCAAGATCTTAAGACTACCACAACCAAGCCAACAATAACTCATAAGAGTCCTAGGATGATCATGGTAGCATAAAGGGTTCACTAAAATGGTATAGATGATAAAACAGAGAATGTATGGTATAAGGTAGAAAATATACCGAATAAGCTTAAACTTCTTCTCCTTTCCTAAAGTAGTGACTTTAAGTTTTTTCCCTCTTCTTGCTATTATTTAGCAAGGAAATGATGAAAGGAAGAAGCTTTCTAGTAATATGGTGGTTGTGGGGTGTTTTGAGGGTGAAAGTGTGTGAAAGGTTAAATTTTTAAAGGTTTTCTGGTAGTGGTTTAGGGGAGCTGTGGGAATGAAAAAAGGTTGAGGGTGCAAGGCAATGGAATAGTGTTTTTTGGGAGAGTTTTGGGGCTGGAGATAATTGAAGAGTGTTTTTTTTTGGAGTTGTTGGAGAGACTTCTTTTTTGAGGTAGTTGGAAGTCCCTATGAGAATGGCTAGAAGTCTTTTTATTCAATGCTCAGCCAATGCTTTTAGGTGACAAAGCAAGAGCATTTTTTATCTTTCTCTCCTACACCGGGGGACATCTCCAACTACTATGCTCAGCTGATTTTCTTCATATTAGTTCTGCCATGCTGAGTAGTGAGATAGAAAGACTGTGACAACCTGTAGCTAGAGATATGCCTACCATGCCTTCTTATAACCATATATTTTATGAAAGTGACCCTTGTTATTAGCTATTTGGGCTTCCAAAATTAGTTTAAGTTTGGTCATAAGCCTGTAGTTGAGGTTTGCAATGATTTATGATAGTTTCTTGGTGCAAAAGCTTGTTTAGATCAAGTTTTCAGACTGCTGAAAAAGTAGCTTGAACTAGGAAAAAATGCCTTAGTGTATCGATATAAAACATACTGCATCAATACACAAGGTACTTTTACCTATGAGTATCAATACAATGAGCTGTATCGATACTAAGAGCAAAAAAATGTTTACAATCTCGAGACTTAGAGACCTATATCGATACTCCATGGATTTGTATTAATATTCATGCTTGTGTATCGATACATTTTGCCAAAAATCACAATTTTAGCTACTGCCAAGGTATGTATCGTTACAAATAGGCTAGGTATCGATACCACACCTTAGATATCCATATCAAACCCTCTTGTATTGATACTAAATGTGAAAATTCAAATTTTTGGTGACGGACAAGCCTCGTATCAGTACTTATGCACCAATATAACCTATGCATACCTATGGCTTCCTAACATATCTTAACTCAGTCATAAACAATGGGAAATTAATCTATACACTCATCTAAATGACCCTGATGACACCATGAAAAATAGCCTTTGATGCCTCAGTTTACATTCTTCTTTAATGTGACCCATAGGCATTTCATACCTTCCTAAAAAAATTTTTCGCTAGCGCCTTGTCGCCTAATATTCCAGTTTACACAGCATCCGGCAATCTTCCCATAGTTTTATTTTTTTATCTTATGATTTTATCATCTTTCAATTTAGTTGTCTACAAATATGACAAGAAAGATAAGAATGTCTTATCGAGAACATGTCTAATGGTAGGCATATAAATAAGGATATCTTAGTTTTAAGCTAAATAATTATTTGATAATTATTTAATAATATTTACATAAAGTAAAATTATCTTCTTAGGTGAGAAATTTAATTGAGAATTGAATGCTCCTGCATGTAACTAGGTTAGCCCAAAAGCCCTAATTAAAATAAGCCTTACTTTGAGCAAATCGTATTTAGACTTGATATGAGTTAGGCACAATAGTGATGGGTCCTATTAGTGTTGGATTAGGCTAAGATATTAAAAAATTAATGCTTGGGCCTAATTACAAATGGACTAGGTAAAAGAAGTTTAGCTAAAACCCTATAGGAATACCAAATATGGCATTACCCATTCGTTTGGTATTGTTAGGCCTGGTTGACCCATTAGATAAGCCTAACCTAAGTTTAAATGTATAGATATACATCTTTATAGGTTTTTGGCCAAGTGGCTATCAAAAACCCTGGGCATAAAAAACCTAAGATCCCTACCACGGTTGGTGTAATCTTTAGGCTCTTTCTAAACTCTTTGCACCATTTTCATCTTTAAAGATCTAGAATCATTCTTAATCTGATAAAAGTGAGAAAAATAGTTTTCTAGTGTTAAAGAGAGTAGTCGCCATCCATAAAAGACTAAACACTACAATTGTCACCTCCTTATAGCCTCCTTATAATGCTACCTCACATGTTTGCAGCTTCTTTGTGGCTTCCTAGAATTATTCTTAATTGTCTAAGATTGAAAGCAATTGCATCTTACCTTTTGGTTAAGGCTTTTCAAGTCCTCTAGCTAGCATCAGAGAACCATTGGATCTCATGAAATCTCCAACAAACATTTATGTTGGTCATCATTAAAAGCAAGATGCTTGTATTGCTTATAGCCTTAAAAGAGAAATTGAAGTATCCAAGCCATGGTAATGATCTGCAAGGATCAGTATACTTAGAGTTTGAGGCTTTAAATAGGTAATATCTTTAACAGATCTATGATTTAAGTTATTAAAATTGACTACATGTACATCTCAACCAAAGATGCTAAGGAAATTCAAATATATCTCTGTTTATTTTTCACTGTGTATGTTTAATATGATTGAATATTTTATGCCTATTTATAATATGCATGAGTGCAGCCTTCTTTTCATGTTGGTCTTTTTCAAATGTTCTACGACATTTGCTTTGGCTTTCATAATATGAACCTTAACCCTTTTCTTTGAACTTTAGTTATTTTCCTCTATGCTCAATTAGATAATCTAGTCCTCCAAATTCATCTCCTTTTGCTCAATCCACAAAGGTGGTAGTTTCTCTATCAAAGTAGCCATTTGAAATGGCTTACTTAACACCATCTTTTTGGTAGCCATCCCTTAAAGGATCAATTGAAATTCTTAGACTTGACTAATCACTTTCTTGGAGTCCACTATTTTAAAATCCAAAAACTTGCTAACTATAAATTTCTTTGTAGCAGCATTCTTAGTTTTGTATTTTTTGTTTAAGGACTCCCACAGTTTTCTCATTATCTTGATTTGACTATACACTCTATATATCATGTTGTCGATTTTGTTGAAGACGTAGTTTTTGCATAAAAAATCAGAATCCTCGCATGCTTCAATCGAGGCCATATTGGTAGTATCCATTTCTTTTATCTTGATAAATGAGGCCTTCTTCCATAAAAACTTGGCTAGATTCAAAGCTGTCAAGTAGAACAACATTTTCTACTGCCACCACTTTAAGTCCACCTATAGACACCTAGTTTCATCTGGGTTTCATTTTCAATAATCCCAAATATCTGAAATCGAGAACTTAACGGCCATCCTCATTGGGACCAATATTTTTTAGATGAACAAGACATTTTTAAGACCTTTTAGTCATAATTTGAATAACCATAAGTTCACTTGATAGAAAAAAATCATATTTGATCTCTAATTCTGAATACATAAGATGAATAATTAAGAAAAAAATTAGTTTTAATATTTAATTGTTAAAATTTTGAGAATCTATTTTTGCAAATGTTATTGCAATTAAATTTCTCATTTTTAAGAATTTTTCAAGAATTTTTTCTTAAAATAAAGAAATTCACCGTCATATATTTTTATCAATACCTATGTGGCATTTACATCAATATGCACTCCAAAAAAATCAAAACTATTCAAGGAAAAATTCTTATTAATATTTTATACCACAAGGTGTCAAGTTGTCTATTTTTGTAATTAATTTTGGATTTTTCATAGTACAATAAGTATTGTACTCGTGAAATTTTCTTGATAAAATTATTTTGAATTCCAGATTTTTATCTTTACCATTTTGTAAATCAATATTTTGGATAATATGTCTTATTTAATTCATTTTATATAAGTTTTAATGTATTCTTTAAAATTTTTTTCATCTTAAAATATGAGCTTTCTTTAAATCTGTAAAATTTTTTTGAACTTCAAAATTCTTTAAATATCTTCATTTAACCACCATCAAATTAGTTTTTCAAATTTCATTTTATTTTATGAGCTTTACATTTTTTTTTTAATTTTCTCGTTTTCAAGATATGAAGTCTTTTACCCCGTAATTTTTTTCAAGATAAATTTTTTGAGTTTAAGATTCTTAAAATTCGTTAAATATTTTCATTAAATTTATATTAAACCAGTTTTTTAAAAAAATTCAATTTATTTTTTGAGTTCTATATTTTCTTTGAATTTTTCTATTTTCAAGAAACAGAGTTTTCTACTACATAAATTTTTTTGGGAGAAAATTTTATTGTTTAAGATTTTTAAATTCATTAAATATTTTGCTTAAATTTATATTAAATCAGTTTTTAAAAAACTCAATTTATTTTATGAGTTTTGTATTTTTTCCAAAATAACATATTGTTTCTATAAATGTTTTCTCATAAAATTTTACGAGTTTTGGATTTTAATTTTTTTCTTGCACATAAGACCTCTCAAAAATTTTTCTTGTATAATTCAATACTTCCACATAAGCTCTTTATACTTCTTTGAAGGAAACCTTTTGTTGTGGCAAAGTCATCAATCCTATTGCTCAAAGAAAAAAAATAAGTGATGATAGGACGACGATCATTCCAAGTTTTGAGAATTTGCAAGTGAATGCAATTGAGTCAGATAATGAAGAGTCGAGGAATGACCATGGAATTCATCTTTGCCTCTTGGATATGTTAGGACAAATTGGACTATCACTAAAAGAACTATACTGTCTGGGCTTAATCCAAAGTAATCTCGAGAACTCATCTCGTTTGTTTTGTCCAAAACATTCGAGAATTTTTTTGTAAAGGGCCTAAAATTTCATATCATGATCTTTAGAAATGAAATGCATAAACCGTTTGTGTATATATTCAATCTCTTTCATATGCATACTCTTTTTTTTTTTTTTGGCTTTCATGCTCATATATGAATTAACCCATATTTTCTTGTTTGCCCATTTTCGATTTGTTTAATTTCATAGATCTCTAGATAAAAAAAAGAATGACCTCTTCCAGGATTCAAAAGTCAATTTTAAACAGTCTATTTATTCGAACGAGGATATCTCGAAGAAGATTTCAATGATTGCACTTTCTCGGTTGATTTGTTGAAATTAAGTAAGCAGAAGGATGGGCGAACAATGTCTCATAAAGAGCCCACGAAGGTTATACACTTAGGGGGTGAGGATGACAGAAAAAGTGAAAATTGGAACTATTATCATGTCTGCCGCTAAAGTAGAATTAATATATCTGCTTCAAGAATTCCATGATGTCTTTGCATGGTCATATCAAGATATGCCAGGCTTAGACCTAGAATTAGTGGTTCATAAGCTTCCTTTAAAACCAAAATGCCAGCCAGTTCAACAGAAATTGAGAAGAATGAAGCCTGAAATGCTATTTTAAATTAAAAAAGAGGTAAAAAACAATTTGATTCTGGATTTCTTGAAGTGGCAAAGTATCCAAAATGGGTCGCTAATATTGTCCCGATTCTAATGATGGGAAAGTTAGAATATGTGTGGACTACTAGGATTTAAATCGAGCAAGCCTAAAGGATAACTTTTTTCCCCCTCATATTGACATATTAGTTGATAATACTTCAAAAGAATTATCTGTTTTCTTTCATGGATGGATTTTTGGGTTATAATCAAATTAAAATGGCACCCAAAGACATGGAAAAGATAACTTTTGTCACGGTTTGGGGCACCTTTTGTTATAAAGTGATGCTATTTTAGCTAAAGAATGCAGGGGCAACTTATCAAAGGGCAGTGGTCACTTTATTTCATGATATGATGCATAAAGAAATTGAAGTATATGTTGATGACATGATTGCCAAGTCTCCTTGGGAAAGGAGGCATGTCACAGATCTGCAAAAATTATTTGAAAAACTCAAAAAATATCAATTAAAGTTAAACCCAATAAAATGTACTTTTAGGGTAAGATCAAGGAAGCTATTGGGTTTTATCGTAAGTGAAAAGGGGATTGAAGTTGATCCTAATAAGATCAGAGCTATTCAGGAATTATCACTTTTGTGCATACCAAAAGAAGTAAGACGTTTTCTCGAAAGATTGAATTACATTGCCCACTTCATTTCCTAACTCACGGACAAATGCAATCCAATCTTTCAGCTTTTTTGGAAACATAACTTAGGGAAATAGGATGAAAAGTTCCAAATGGCATTTGAAAAGGTCAAACAATATTTGGCAAAACCTTCAATCCTTATACCACTAGTCCTAGGGCGTCCCCTTGTACTATACCTTTCCATATTTGAGCAATCAATGGGATGTGTGTTGAAGCAACATGACGAGACCAGAAAAAAAGAAAGGACAATTTATTACCTTAGTAAAAAGTTCTTAGAATATGAGGTAAATTTTTCCTAAATAGAGAAAATATGTTACACCCTAGTTTGGACTACAAAAAGGCTCAGGCAATATATGCTATATCATACTACTTGGTTCATCACAAAGATCCAATCAAGTATCTTTTTGAAGCCCCAGCATTGTTTGCAAAATAGCAAGATGGCAAGTTTTATTATCAGACTATGATATAGTCTATGTGAGCCAAAAAGAAGTTAAAGGAAGCGTTATTGCTAAATTTTTAGCAAGCCATGCCCTAAATGATTATCAGTCATTAGATTTTGATTTTCTTGATAAAAATTTGATGAATGTTTCTGTTGAAGAGGAAGGGAATCAAATTGAAAAACTAGAATGGAAAATGTATTTTGATGGGGCCTTAAATGCTTTAGGACATGGAATTAGAGCAATTCTCATATCCCTTCAAGAAATTATTATCCTTTACTACCAAGTTAGATTTTGATTGCACAAACAATGCGACAGAATACAAAGCATGTGTCATGGGACTTCTTACGGCTATTGAGAGAAATGTTCAAGTATTGAAAGTTTACAGTGATTCAACCTTGGTGATAGATCAGCTATGTGGGGACTGGGAAACTCGTGATTCAAAGTTGGCCTAATATAAGAAGAGGATTCTTGAATTATTATAAGAGTTTGAGAAGGTGAATTTTATTCATTTGCCTTGGGATGAAAATCAAATAGCAGATGCTCTCGCCACCCTTGCTTCGATGTTTAAGGTGATTGAGAAAGAAAAAGTAATCTCTATGCAGATGAGCCCGTGTGAATTTCCTGCATATTGTCATAATGTTAAAGTTAAATCAGATGGCCATCCATGGTATTATGATATTAAAAGGTATCTTAAAAATCGAGAATATCTGAATAATACCTCTGAGAATGACAAGAAAACCTTGAAAAGGTTAGCAATAAGCTTTGTTCTGGATGGGGAGATCCTTTACAAGAAACACTATGATCAGACGTTATTATGATGCGTGGATGCTCTTGAAGCACAAAAAATTTTGGAAGTACATGAAGGAGTTTAAGGAATTCACGCTAATGGGCATAAAATGGCAAAACAAATTATGAGATTAGGCTACTTCTGGATGACTATGGAATGAGACTATATCAAGTATGCCCAAAAATGCCATAAATGCCAAATCTATGCAGACAAGATTCATGCTCTGCCTTGTCGTTACACATCTTAACTACTCTATAGCCCTTCTCTATGTGGGGCATGGATGTTATTGGGCCAATTACCCCTATAGCTTCAAATTGTCATCATTTTATTTTAGTGGCTATAGACTATTTCACCAAATAGGTTGTAGTTGCTTCTTACGCAAATGTGACAAGGTCAATAATGATCAAATTCCTGAGGATAAATATTATTTATTATTTTGGAATAGCCGAAAGGATCATAACTGACGATGCTCCCAACTTTAATAATAAATTAATGATAGAGGTCTATACCCAACTCAAGATCTCTCACCATAATTTAGTAACATATCATCTGATGATGAACAAAGCAGTGGAAGCAGCCAATAACAATATTAAGAGGATTATGGCAAAGATGGAGACTTATTGAGATTGGCATGAAAAACTCCCTTTTAAACTTTTAGCTTATCGAACTTCAGTTCGGACCTCTATCGAGGTAACACCTTACTCGTTGGTATATGGCACTAAAGTCATTTTACCAGTTAAAGTTGAAATCCCCTCGCTCTAGGTGTTGATGGAGACCAAATTGGAAGAAGCTGAATAGGTCCAAGATCGCTATGAATAGTTAAACTTTATTAAAGCAAAGAGGTTACGGGCAATCCAGCATAGGTGAATGTATCAAAAAAATGATGAGATCAAATGATAAGAAGCTCTACCTAAGGCAATTTCATGAAAGGGAGTTAGAATTAAAAAAGATCCTTCCAAGCAAAAAAGATCCATGTGGTAAATAGGCTCCGAATTGGGAAGGTCCCTATGTTGTTCAAAAAGCATTTTTCGGTAGAGCATTAATTCTAGCAAACATGGATGGACACACTATCCAATCTCGTAAATGTTGATAATGTAAAAAAGTGTTATGCTAAAAAAGGCAATTTAAAAAAAAAAAGCAAAAAACTAAAGAAAAAAAGCCAAAAAAAAAAGAAAAAAATAAAGGTGTTAAAAGGGGGAGGCCTCAACTTGAAAACTCGAAAAAGGCAACTTAGGGGTAAAAGGATATGTGAAGTGAAATTTGTTAAAAGCTCAAGACTAAAAAAGAGTTACTATACAATTAAAGACATATTTAAAGAGATTAATCCACGTAAGAGCAGTGTTCTGTTCAAGAAACACTTTTGAAGAATTGAATAAGAGATTCTAGCTACTTGAATAAGACCTAATTTTGTTCTATATGTTGAAAATACTCTTATTGTATTTTCTCCCTCTCTTGGAATATAACTACATGTTTTTGTTCATACCTTTGTTACTCTTTTATTCATATTCTTATCATTCTTATTTTTACCCTTGATAATTTTACCTTTGTCATACTTGTCGTGTGCGTATAGATTTTTGAAAAATAATGGTTGACATTTTACAAAAAAATAACAAAGAAATTTCTTTGCTTTACTTTGGATTAAGTTTAAACATTATTAGGATTTTAGTTACTGTTTCAATTCTTTAGGTATTCTAGGAGGGTTAAAATCCATTGATAACATGGTTGAGTACCATCAAAGAAAAAGAAATTTGACAGTCACAATTAAATGATATTTCTGATAAGAGGAAAATAAATTTTGCATAAAAAGCTCCAAATGCAGGCATCATCAGCCTTATTTACCCCATTAGATCACAGAGAGCTCTAGACCCGAGCATCATTAGCTTTGTTTCTTTTACTCAAAGAAAAACATTTTCCAAACATTTTCTGAAAATGCCTTCAGCCCCGAGTATAGAAGCAAGTTCATTGTGCCTACACTATTTCCTATGGATACCTTCAAATTAAGGTTCAAGCAGTCTCTCTTCCCTAAAAACAAATATAGATATTTGCAATATTTTTTGAAAATGCCTTTAACTTTAAGAAAAAGCAACACATTCAAAACAGGAAGACATTTCAGGAATACTTTTGCATTATGCATGCATTTGCATTTAATAACTAACAGGAAAAGTTAAACATGATGCGAAAAAAGAATGATGGTCATGCTTATTGCCTTAAAGTTGAAAGGTAACTCCTTCATCTTTTCAAATTGACAAAGCATCAAATGTTATCCCAAGCCTCTTTTATGTGTTAACTTGTAGGTTTCATCCCAATCAACACGTAACTTTATTGACTTGTCAATTTTATCCCGGTCAACCCTTTTTATTTGTTGACTCATAGGTTTCATCCAGTCAACCCTTACCTTTGTTGACTTGTAGGTTTCATCTTAGTCAACTTACCTTTATTGACTTGTCGATTTTATCTTGGTCAACCTCTTTTATATGTTGACTTATAGGTTTCATCCTATTCAACCTGTACCTTTGTTGACTTATAGGTTTCATCCCAACCAACATGTACCTTTGTTGACTTGTAAGTTTTGTCCCAGTCAACCCTTTTCATTTGTTGACTTATTAGTTTTATCCCAATCAACCTTTTTCATTTATTGACTTATAGGTTTCATCCTGGTCAACTTTTTTCATTCGTTGAATTGTAGGTTTCATCTCAATCAACACTTACCTTTGTTGACTTGTGGGTTTTATCGCGGCAACTTTTTTTATATGTTGACTTGTACATTTTATCCCAGTCAACCCTTTCCATTTGTTAACTTGTAGGTTTTGTCCCTTACCTCTGTTGACTTATTGGTTTTATCCTAGTCAACCTTTTTCATTTATTGACTTGTAAGTTTCATCCTGGTCAATTCTTTTCATTTGTTGACTTGTTGGTTTTAACTCGGTCAACCTTTTATTTTTGTTGACTTGTAGATTTTGTCTCAACCAACCTTATCTTTGTTGACTTGTAGGTTTTGCCTCAGTCAACCCCTTACCTCATTGACTAGTATGGTTTCATCCCAATCAACTCCTTTTGTTTGTTGACCAACATGGTTTTGTCTCACTAAGCTTCTTGTGACTTAGATCTCGCCCTAGTTGCTGTTTAATTTAAGATTTCTCCTTAGGGCTAATTAGCTTTTATTTTTGTTTTGAGTTTAGTTTTCAAAGCTTAATGACCCCGAAAAAAATTATGTTTATTTAATCTTTGCCCTGTTCCTGATTCTCAGCAACGGTTACAGAGGGGTAGCTGTAGACACCTAATTTCATTTGGGTCTCATTTTTAATAATCCTGAATATCTGAAATCAAGAACTTAACTACAATCCTCATTGGAACTGATATTTTTTAGATGAACAAGACATTTTCAAGACATTTTAGTCATAATTTGAATAACCGTAAGTTCATTTAACTAAAAAGTCATATTTTGATCTTTAATTTTCAATACACCAGATAAATATTTAAGAAAAATTATTTTAATATTTACTTGTTAAAAATTTTAAAATCTATTTTTGCAAATGTTATCACAATCAAATTTCCCATTTTTAAGAATTTTTCAAGAATTTTTTGTTAAAACTAGGAAATTCACTATCGTATATTTTTGCCGATACCTATGTGATATTTATGTCAATATGCACTCCAAAAAATAAAAAATATTCAAGAAAAAATTCATATTGATATTTTATACCACAAAGTGTTAAGTTGTCTATTTTTTAATTAATTTTGAATTTTTTACAGTACAGCGAGTATTATACTCGTGAAATTTTTTTTTTGAAAAAATTATTTTAAACTTCAAAGTTTTATCTTTACCATTTTGTAAATCAATATTTTGGATAATATGTCTTATTTAATTTATTTTATATAAGTTTTAATGTATTCTTTAAAATTTTTCGATCCTAAAATACGAGCTTTCTTTTAATCTATAAAATTTTTTGTAAAAGTTTCTCGAGTTTCAAACTTCAAAATTCTTTAAATATTTTCATTTAACCACCATCAAATCAGTTTTTCAAAATTTGTTTTATTTTATTAGTTTTGCATTTTTTTAAATTTTTTTAGTTTTCAAGATACGAAATCTTCTACCCTGTAATTTTTTTCGAGACGAATTTTTCGAGTTTAAGATTCTTAAAATTCATTGAATATTTTCATTAAATTTATATTAAATCAGTTTTTTTAAAAAAACAAATTCAATTTATCTTATGAGTTTTACATTTTCTTTGAATTTTTTTATTTTCAAGATACGGAGTTTTCTACATCATAAATTTTTTGGGAGGAAATTTTCAAGTTTAAGATTTTTAAAATTCATTAAATATTTTCATTAAATTTATATTAAATCAGTTTTTAAAAAATTTAATTTATTTTATGAGTTTTGTACTTTTTCCAAAATAACAAATTGCTTCCATAAAAGTTTTCTCGTAAAATTTTATGAGTTTTAGATTTTAATTTTTTTTTCTTGCACATAAGGCCCCTAAAAAATTTTTCTTGTATAATTTAACACTTAAAATATTTATAAAATTTTTTTAATTTTATTTTAGGCAAAATTTTTTTAATAGGCCTAAAAATTTTAACTTATGCAAAAAAACCCAATAAGCTCAATAATTTCTCAACAAGCCCAATGACTTTACCAAGCCCATTTTCTTGATTTTCCACCAAGCGCATTTCATTCTCTAACAGCCAACCAAATCCATCTTAATATCCAATTTTCTAACAAAGCCCACTAATCTTTTTTTCTTTCTAATTTTATATCAATTATTAAAGTTTTTTTTATTTTTTATGGAATTTTTATTGGAATTTCCATATGATTAAATTGTTAATTGGATTTATCATGTGAATTTATTTATTTATTTATTTTAAACTTTAATTTTTTATTATTATTTTTTATATAGAACTTTCAATTAGGATCTTCTTGCAATTTGATTGCATTAATTTCTTTACTTTCAATAGTATTTTTTTCCTTGTAAATTTATAATTTTATTTTGTTTTTCCATAATTTATTCTAATTTGCTAATATTAGTTACACAAAATCTAGTTTAGTTGGAATTAAATTCTTTTCCAAGTGATTTAGTTTCATTCCAACTAATACCATTAAGTTAACCAAAATTAACATGATCATTATTCTACCTAAAATAGCATAATTATGACAATGGAGATGGTGGCTTGTAAGAAAAGATGACAAGGGTATGGGCTTATGACATAACATTTATTATTTTTTGAACCTAACAAGAAAGCTTAACATCAAACAAATCAAATAAAAAAGAAAAAATATGAAGAAAAGAATGAAATTCGGACAAGGAGGATTCTCACCCTCCTTGGCCAAATCACCCTCCCCTTTAAATGGAGAAGGATGTTTTCTTCAAGCATTTTTAGAGTTTGGGAAAGTAAAAAAAAGAAAGAAAAAAAAATACAAAAAAAAATTCAAAGCTTTGTTAACGTATAATCTCCACTAAAATCTTTGAATTTTTATTTATTTCATGCATTTTTGTTCTCTTTGGTGAGCCAAAAGTATGCTTCAGTTCATGGATTTTTTATCCATGTTGAAAAACTAAGCATAATGGCCATAAACTAATTTCCTTGATTTGATTTTATTTTATTTTATTTTTATCTCTTCTTGTTAGCAAATTATTTTTCTTCATGAATCATGTATATGTTAAGATGATGTTGGTTTTGGTGTTGCGTTTATCATATATATGTTTGTTATATCCCCTCACCAACTCTATCACTAAATACAACTTCGTTAAGGAGAAAGCTTCAAAGGATAGTTGGATAACCTCAGGCTCTACGAGTTTAATAATCATGTAACCTCTACTCACCTAGAGTTTCAAATCAGGTAAAACTTCTATCAAGGCCTATATAAAGGAGTAGCATTAGCACTTCTGAGGTATAAATTATTAGAAATCTCTTATTCTCTCTTCAATCCTCGTTCTTAGCATCTTTACTTACTTAAGCATTGGAGTATCCCCCAGACCAAAACTCCAGGCCTATCTCACCTTTGCTATTTTACAGGATTCCTCCTTAGCATTTCCATTGTTGCATCAACAATGTTCATATATATTTTATTTCTTTTAGTGTTTTCTTGTTATTGAGGTGAAATCACATGTTTATATACTTATTTTTGTAACTTTATCATATAGTGGTGCTAATTTGTGCTAAATAAAATATGAATATGTGATTATTGAGAAAAAAATTGATTGGTAGATTGTTTAGGTGTTGGTTGAAATTCATGCTTGTATATGTGTTTTTATGGTCATTTTGTAAATATGAAAAGTTTATGGGCTAATTTGTAAAAAAAATAAAAAATAAAATTTTTTTGTTTAAACCTATATGTTTGGCCAAAGCACACTTACACCCTTAAGAGTGTATTTTATGCATTTATCAAGTTAAAATACATTTTTTTTTAGTTTTGAGGTCTTTTTATAATTTTAAGAAGTTAAGGGATTTTTATGTAAATATCAAAAAATTTATTCTAAGGGCAAAAAAGAGTGACCGAATCTTGCTTGTGATTTTCTATGTGATTTTCGTTATTATTTTGATTTATTTGAAGCTTAATTTTACATTTTAATCATGTAGGGGCCAATTTGCTATTTTAGGAGAGTTTAGGGAATAGTTTGCAAATAATAGAAAGTTTTTGTTTTATGGTCAAAGGATTTGACCAAAAGCTTCATGGATAACTTGGAAACTGATTTTGGGTATTTCATATCATGCTTTAGGTATATTTCACACTTTAGGGGGCATTTTGCAATTTCGCAAAGTTTAGGGGCTAGTTTGCAAATAATAAAAAATTATGTTTTTTTCTGGTCAAAGGTGTTTGAGTGAACCTTCATATGATGTTCTTCATGATTTACATGTTGATTTTTAGCTGATTAATTATATTTTGTGATGATTTAGATTGTTTTTCTAACTTAGGTACCTAAGTGTAAAATCCAAAAAGTTTAGGGACCCTTACGAAAATCTAGCATTTTTTTAGGACAAAATGGTTATGTTTTAAATAATCATCCACTTTGATTATCTTAAATATTTTTAGCATTCCATTGGTCCTCCGATGAGGTGCTAAAAATATTAAAACCTTTCGCATTCTTTTAGTTCTCCGTTAGGGTACGAAATATAATTTTTAAAAATTCAGGGACTTAATGGTATTTTTGCATGTTAGGTTATTTTAAAATTTTAAATTTCTCATTTAGGGTGTTTTGGGTCAAAAATATATCTTTTTTAGCATTTTAAACTAGTTTAGGACTAATATTTAATTTTGAGAAATTTAGGGATCCATTAGCAATTTTTGTATTTTAAGCCATTTTTGTAATCTAAATTACTCATAAAAAGCAAAAATCGTCATTACTTGTCTTTTTGAGTCCTTTAGGGTTATCGAGATACTTTCATACCGAAGGTACACCCCAAGGGCATTTTTGTAATTTCCCTCGAGTCGAATCCTAAGCAGTCATAGAGATGTTTTTATGCCAAAGATGTACATTTAGGATAACTTCGCCTTTTTATGATCATTTTTTAGTCTTTTAGGGTTGCCAAGATACTTTTACGTGAAAGGTACACCTTAGGGGCATTTTGGTAATTTCTCTTGAGCCTAGTCCTAGGTAGTTATTGGGATGCTTTAACGCCAAAGATGTACACTTAGGATAGATTAACCTTTCTATGATCATTTTTGAATCCTTTAGGGTTGCTGAGATACTTTCACATAGAAGGTCCACCCTAAGGGTATTTTGGTAATTTCATTCAAACTGAGTCCTAGGTAGTCCTTAGGATGCTTTTATGCCAGAGGTGTGCATTTAGGATAGATTCAACCTTCCATAATCATTTCCATGTCCTTTAGGGTTGCAAGATACTTTTATGTCAAAGGTACACCTCAAGGGTATTTTGGTAATTTTTCTCGAGTCTTAGGTAGTCATCAGGATGCTTTTATGTCGAAAATGTACATTTAGGATAGGTTAACCTTTTTATAATCCTTTTCATGTCCTTTAGGGTTGCCGGGATACTTTTACGTCGAAGGTATAGTCTAAAGGCATTTTAGTAATTTTGCATTTGATCCAAGTCTTATGTGATTACTAGGATATTTTCATGTCAAAGGTACACACTATGAATAAGTTCATCCTTTTAGATGGTTATTGAGTTTTCTGAAGTTTTATAAATATTTTCAATAAAATATATTTTTTTAAAAAAAATTAAGGCAATGTCTTCAAGTTTAAATGATACGTTGAATTTCTCTCAAAATATAAAAAAGGTTCTACAGATTATTTTAATATCGAGATATCTTTTTCAAAATGAAAATCTGGATTTTATAAATTTTGAAAAAAAAATAATAAAGCCTTTCGCATTCCTCTACCCTCGACTAGGGTGCAAAAGATATTTTTAATCTTAAAACTTTTTGTGTTCCTCTAGTTTTCCATTGTGATACAAAAGAAAATGATAAAAAGCTTTTGTGTTCCATTGGTTCTCCAATCAAATACGTAAGAGATTTTAATTTTTTTTTAAAATTTTAAAAAACCTAATTTTCCTAACACGAATAATAAATTTGCATTATAAATTATTATTTTGGGAATTTATAATTAAATGTCATACGTTGAAACCGAATAAAAATTAAAAATTCAAGTTAACACGTAATTAATAAGGTACCGATTTTTAGGCATCACGAGAAAGTTGATCCTTACTTGTGATTGTAATTGATCTCGAACCTTTTTATATGATCTCTGGTATGATCGTGGGCCTTGAAGTTAGTATTCTAGGGTTTCTTAACCCTCAAAATACAAACTCTGATAAGTGACCAATTATACCTAGCCTAAATAGACTGGTGGCAACTCCAAATAAATAGTCATTTCGTAATTACTATTTAGGGTTAAGTTGAGAGAGCAGCGATTCATCTTAACCACCCAGTCCCCAAAAATAAGAAAATGTCAATAATGATATGGCCTACAAAAATAAGAGAATATAAAATAGTGATAAATTTAACAAATATATGAGCAAAGGCCATTTAAGTCGGGCTTGGTCAGGATTTGTATTCCAGCTACGTCACGACACCACCCATTGAACTTCTCAAGTTTCTTTCCATGAGTAGTATGTGGAGGTAATTGCACAAGCACATTTCGCATTACCAGTTGAAGGTTCTACCATTTATTATAAAGTAGCAGAATCAACTTAGTCATAGTTTATTATACTTGTTTTCAAAACCAAGTGAATCATCCACCAATTAAACAAAATTAAAATATATATATTTATCAATGCTAAAAGATATAAATATATATAAATCACACTATTACATATACAAACATTAAACATTTTAAACAAATGGATAAGATACTATATGCAAAACATATTGTTAATCACAACAATAATTACAGAAGAGAATAAACAATGAGTTACTGCAATAAAACAATCATTATAGCATTGTCAAAAAATTTAAACATATATATATATATATATATTCAAAACAATATTTTTAACATATTTGAATAACAAAACAATCATTGATGACTAAACGAACAATGATAAAGGAATGTAACTTATAAAAAGTTAAACACTAAAACAAAAATATATATACATTACATACATAGAAAAATATCAATGGAATTATGAGATAGTATATATAATAATAATAATAATAATAATAATAATTTACACAATGTTAAAACAGTATAAAGACATAATTAAAGCTAGTCAAGCAATATATATTTACACAACAACCAAAATATATATATATGTATGTATATAAACAGTAAGTAAAATAAACAAGATTGAAACAATAGTAATATTTCAAACAGACTTGACAAAAGTAGTATATATCAAGATAAATATCATAGATAGCTCACCACCAAAATCAAATTGTAGTATTGAATAATATATTGAACATGGCAGTAATGGACAAATAGTATATTAAAATATACTATAAACATGTTAAGATTATTAGAAACTAAGGAAATTCAATACAATCTCGTCGAACTAAAACTATACTAATGAAGTCAAGGTTTAGAACCTTAAACCTTAAGATATTTATTACCTACTTGCAATGTGCTCTATAGATTCCGCAACATGTCTTCGAAATCTCTTTAGTCTCATTGTAGTTGATAGCATTTACAATGGCAACAACACGAACTAAGGAATAGTAATAATCTCTCTTAAGAAGGAAAGGTTGCAAAAGATAAAGCAAACGAAAATTTTTTCAGACAAGATAGTTATAAATTCATCCACAGTTTCAATTTTTCTAGATAATTAAAACTCACAAAAATAAGCAGCTACAAATAAACATAATCATCCGATATTATTACAAAAACGAAATGGCTCAAACAATTTTAAAATTTAAAATTAAAATCGAAATTGTTCAAATAGAAACATCTTAATTGAACAAACCCATTGGTTTAAGTTGAGTTTAACAAACCAATAGGTTAGGCTCAAATAACTCTAACAGGCTAGGCTCTGAAAAGATAAAGCCTACTCAACCTTAAACCCAAACCCATGCTTGACCCAGCTTAGTGCACGCGTGTGTGTTTTTCCAAGCTTGTGCAAGTCTCAACCCCCATACAAAAGCTTTGATGTCTCTTGGGACTTAACCCTACATTGGAACTAAGATAATATATATCACATACATAAGCTTTAAGATTCCAATGTAAGATTCTTTACCATTCATCAGCAATAACATTCTCTTCCTCTTTAAGTAGGCATCTTCAGAATAATTTCTCATTTACTATTAATATCAATTGTGTAATGTTATCACACATCGTGTATCTACGTAAGATAACTTACGAATACCACAAGATAATCTTCAAATTCTTTTATGTGTTTTGTATTTTACATACTAAAAAATCATTGATATCTAACAATGAATACACAATTACATAAAATATCTAAAAAATAACATTAACACAAAAACATATCTTTTTTTTTATTTTTCTCTTTTTCCACCCATTTATCTCTTTCTCTTTGTTCTTTCTCAATAACCTATGTATACCACAAGATAATCTTCAAATTCTTTTATGTATTTTTTTTTTTACATACTAAAAAATCATTGATATCTAACAATGAATACACAATTACATAAAATATATAAAAAATAACATTAACATAAAAACATATCTTTTTGTATTTTTCTCTTTTTCCACTGATTTATCTCTTTCTCTTTTTTCTTTCTTTCTTTCTTTTCTATCAGTTCCTACCACACTTCTCGACACCCTCTCTTTTTCTCTCCCTCCCTATTCTTTCTTCTCTTTCTTCCTTTTTCTTTTCATCTCCTTGCTTTTTTTTCTTTTCCATCCTTCCCTCATTTTCTCCTCTTTCCCTGATAAAAAAAAGCGTCTCATATTATCATTTGACAGCAACAGTCATACACTCTATTTTAATATAATTATTGATATTATATTAATATTTATTTTATAATATATACACACATATAAAGTAATTTTAAAATATAAATAAATCTATCAAGATAAAAAAATATAATAACATATATACTAATAAAAAAATAATCTCTAAAAACCCGTAACTATTCCCGACCTCCCAAAAACCATAGGGAAAATTCCAACAAAGTGAAATAGACTAATAATTATTATAAAAAAGTAAAATCAAGAAAAATAATCTCAAAATGTAAAAAGTAATTATTAAAATTATTAATAAAGAGATGTAATTACTTTTTTACTCTTATTTTTTCCTTCTATCTACTATTTTTTCTCAAGTGTTGGGGGGTGGAGTCGGTTCCCTTTGTAAAGGAATAAACCCCCAACCAAAATATATATTATATTATATATAAATTATATATTAAAAATATTATTCAAAAATAATAACAGATTAAATTATTTTACGTTAAATCCTAAATTTCTAAAATAAAAATATTATATTAAATCTCAAATTATTATTTTAAAATAAAAATGTTATTTATTAAATCTTGAATTATTTTATAAAACTTTAGGATAAGTATAGCTAAATGTGCAACTTACTATAATTAAATGTACAGAGGACAAGAAATGAGTGTACAAGAACTTAAAACCTAATCTACGTTAAAATTAAGAAATATTTAATATTAAATTCAAGTTAATTTTAAAAAATTAAAAATAATATATATTATATATAATATAATTATATAATACATATATAATAAAATATAATATATCAGATTATAAACATAAAATAATTATATATTACATATTATATATAATAAAAATAAAAAAATATTTTATATTAAATCTCAGATTATTATATAAAAATAAAAAATAAAAAATATTATATTAAATCCCAAATTATTTTTGAAAAAATTAAAAATAATATATATTACGTATAAATTATATAATATGTATTATATTGATACATATTATATAATGAAAAAACGAAAATATTTTATATTAAATTTTAAATTACTATTGAAAAATAATAAAAATAAAACTATTTTATATTAAATCCTAAATTATTATATAAAAATAATAAAAATAAAAAATTTATATTAAATCTCTAATTACCGTATAAAAATAATAACTAAATATACAAATGACCATAACGAAATATACAAATGAGTATAACTAAATATACGAATGATTATAACTAAATACATGAATGACTACAAATAAATGTACGACTCACCATAACAAATGTACAACTCACCATAACTAAATGTACGGATGACTATAACTGAATGTACGACTCACTATAATTAAATGTATTATTAGTTAGTTGTAGTCATCATACATTTAGTTATAGTGAGTCATACATTTTGCTATAGCCATTCATATATTTAGTTATTGTGAGTCGTACATTTAGTTATAGTCATTCGCACATTTAATTATGGTGAGTCATACATTTAGTTATAGTCATTCATGCATTTAGTTATGGTGAGTCATACATTTAGTTATAATCATTTGTATATTTAGCTATGGTAAATTATACATTTAGTTATGGTGAGTCATGCATTTAGTTATGGTATGTCATATATTTTATTAAAGTGAGTCATACATTTAGCTATTGTGAGTCTTACATTTAATTACAATGTATATTTAGTTATGCTCATCCATACATTTAGTTATAGTGAGTCATACATTTAGTTATACTTATCTATACATTTAGTTATGGTGAGTTATACATTTAGTTATAGCTATTCGTATATTTAGTTATACTCATCTATACATTTAGTTATGGTGAGTCGTACATCTAGTTATGGTCATTTGTACATTTAGTTATAGTGGGTCGTGCATTTAGTTATGGTAAGTCATACATTTAGTTATAGTGAGTTCTAAATTTAGTTATGGTCGTTCATACATTTAATTATAATAAACTGTACATTTATTTAGTTATAGTCATTTGTACATTTAGTTATAGTCATTCGTACGTTTTGTTATTATTTTTTATATAGTAATTCGAGATTTAATATAAATTTTTTATTATTATTATTTTTATTTAATAATTTAGGATTTAATGTAAAATACTTTTAATTATTATTTTTTAAATAGTAATTTAGGATAATATAAAATATTTTTATTTTTATTATATAATATTTATTCATATAATATATATTATGTAATTTATATGTAATATGTATCATTTTTAATTTTTTCAAAAATAATTTGGGATTTAGTATGAATATTATTTATTTTATTATATATCATATATATTATATAATATATTATTTTATGTTTATAATATGATATATTATATTATATATGTATTATATAATATATACTATATATCATATATATAATATATATTATTTTTAATTTTTTTAAAATAATTTAAATTTAATATTAAATATTTTTTAATTTTAACATAGATTCGGTTTTCGGTTTTGGTACACTCATTTTTCATCATCTCTATATTTAATTATAGTAAGTTATACATTTAGTTATATTTATCCATATATTTTTGTATAATAATTTGAGATTTAATATATAATATTTTTTTAAATAATAATTTAAGATTTAATATAATTTGAAATTATTTTATAATTAAAGATTTAATTTATTATTTTATTTTAAAAATTTAAGATTTAATACAAAATATTTTAATATATTATTATTTTTGAATAATAATTTTAATATATATAATTTATACATAATATATATATAAGGAACCGACTCCCCCTCCAATACTTAAGAGAAACAACAGGTAAAAGGAAAAGAAATAAGAGGTAAAAAGGTAATTTAAATTTTTTTATTAATAATTTTAATAATTAATTTTTAAAATTATTTTTTGATTTCACCCATTTGTAACGATTATCAGTCGTACTTAACTTTTTTGAAATTCTCTCTTAAGCATACTCAAATGTCAGTCTCTGATCTGTCACGTTATAACTTTTCCTTTACGCTTCAATTTGCACTATAAGCATGTTGGCGGGAAAGTTAGTCCAGGCACATTCTGTAATCTCTTAAGTCTCTTCGTCAAACATAAGGTGATGGCCGATCGAGACTCTCTTGAAAAATCCTTCTCATTTTAGGTTCTAATGACTGCATTTTTTCACTTCTATGCAATATAAGCCCTAAGTTGTTGTTTTATAGAGTGAATTTTCATTGCTAAGCTTAACTTTCTCTTATAGCTATCTGTTTCTTTATTTTTAACGGTTTTCTCTCTTGGGCTTGTGGAAATAGTAGAGGTAAAAATGTTCTGTTTCTGTTAGTCATGTAAACAGAGTAAAGTTTTACAAGTATTTCTTTCGGTGCAAGAAAACATAAAATCCACCCTCGATGAAGCTCTTTATTTTGGCTTCTTAGTTGTATTACATGTTATCTTCTTTTAAAGATCCGAAAAAGTCTTATAATGTTTTGCTCTTCTTAGATTCTCCAGGAAACGATGTGATTTCTTTGCGAGTCGTTGGTTTCTGAGTAGGTACGCAAAGGGTCTTCCATGGGGCTGGGAGCTTGGAATCGAGTGTTTTTGAGGTTTTGTCTGTTGGGTGCCTTTGATTTTCACAAATTGTCATGGTGAATGTACTTTCTAATTCAAGGTTTTTTTCTTTTTTTTTTTCTAACAACTTTTGGATAGTGTCTTTTTCTATTATGATTTTGGTTCTTAGCTCTGAGTTTACGAGTCTGGTTTAAATGGTGAAGTTGAGATTGGTATAAAATCTTGCCTAAATTGAACGATGGATGTCGTTAAATCAAGTAATTGTTTAATCAGAGCAGTGGGTTTATTCCACCTATCAGCTGTCCTATCTATTCATCATGGTTCTCGTTTACCGATTTATTTGATAGGTGCCATCGGTTTATAGCACTGGACAGTTTTCGTGTTTTTCCTGGTGATACTGTGGAGGCTTTTTTATTTTCCCAATTTTTCCTGCCTTCAGTGTTTCCTTTTCCTTTTCTTTTTCTTTTTCATTCTTCAGTCTTCATTTTTTATGTAATTAAGTTATCTGCGTTAGAAATGCCACTGAATCGGGCTTGTAAAGGTAGTCCAGTGTCGAAAGAATTTATATTTGAAAGTAGATTAGTTTTACGGCCATGCAGCTATTGTGTTTTTCCTCAACTTGCAACCCAGATATGCAAAGCCTGCATTGGTGAATTGCAAGTTGGTATTGAGCAGAGATCTCAATTTGTATTCATTATTACTTTATTGTTAAAATTATATTGTGTACCTCAAGAAAGTGTTTGTCGATGGCGGAAGGTTCACGTGGTCATCAAAATGAATCCACTGAATATCCTAAACCTGTGTCTGAGGACTTTGGTGGAAAGCAGATCAGTTCCTGTGATTATAAGGTGATTCAAGGAGAGCAGTCCAGTTTCCAACATCAGAAGACTTCAAGGACAAGTTATGTGGACAAACAAACTGGTAAATATGGTCGTTTAACAAACAAGGAAGTGGTTTCAACTGGAGAAGCTTTCAAGGAGCGTTCAACAGGGAGGGTTGGTTACAAGGATGAGATCAAGATCACCTCCACCTACAGGTCTGGTGACAAGCATGGGTACACTGAATATCAGCTAGAAGAGAGGCTTCGAGAGGTCGTTTAACAAACAAGGAAGTGGTTTCAACTGGAGAAGCTTTCAAGGAGCGTTCAACAGGGAGGGTTGGTTACAAGGATGAGATCAAGATCACCTCCACCTACGGGTCTGGTGACAAGCATGGGTACACTGAATATCAGCTAGAAGAGAGGCTTCGAGAGGTCGTTTATGGTGGCAGCAGCAGCACGAGAAGGGCAAAGACAGCGCTGGGTCATACCAGAAGTATGTGAACCCATCTTTTCCTTATATTTTGGTCATCATATGTGCGAAATTTTGGTGATAATTTTTTATTAAAGCTAATATGAATTTACGTTAAGCGAAGCCAAGCCAAGATGCATTTTCATGGTATCATATGATTATGATAAAATGAGACCAATTAACATTGTTATTTTTATTTTTTGTTTCACAGCGATAGAGGAACAGCTATAAACTACCCCGATTGTTACAACAAAGACGAAGAGAGTGATGGAGATGAAGGAGGTGAAAATTGTGGGGACTATTCTTCCGATGATTATGATGAATCAGACTATTATTATTCAGACCCAGATTCAGATTGAAAACTGGGTATTTCGTCTTTGTTCAGATTAGATCCTTCCTGACCTGAATTAAATGCGTTCTTGTTTTGTGTTTTATGAGCTATGGAATACTTTTTGCCACTGTTTTGTCGCTTCCTGGTTTTGTTTTTGTTTGTTTTGTTATTGTGGGTGTGCTTGTCTTCTCCCTTGTAAATATCAAATATAGCACGTTAAATGAAAGTACCATCACCGTTTCCATTTTACAGATTGTTGGATATTTGATATTTTTCATATATTTGTAAATGATAATTTTTAATTAAGCTAATTACACACCGTAAAAAAATAAAATATTTTTAATCATTAAATTAAAAATATAATTAAAGTTTGATATTTAATTAAAAATATAGTGAGATTTTGATAGTTATAAAAATAAAACATCTCAAACTTTTTTTGTAAGTTGTAATTCAGTATCCAGAAATATGGTACTTCCTAATATGAAAGAAAGAGGAAAATTAGGATAAATTTTATGTTCTCCGTTTTTTTTTTTGGGGGGGGGGTTGGGGGAAGCATTTTTTAATATATATAATTTATATAATATATATAAATATGGAGGGTCAGTTCCTTGGTATAGGAACCGACCCTCTATTGGAACATATAGTAAAGAGCCAAAGATGAAAGATGAAGAAAGGGCAAAAAGAAAAACTCTAGTTCCCCTTTTTTGGAAATTTCCCTAAATTAAATTATATTTTTAAAATGTATAAAATAAAAAATTAATCATTATTTAGCATAATTGAAAACTAGAAATTTTTTATTTAATTAACATATTGTTTACAAGTTAAAGAATAAGGATAAATATAATCTTATAAATTTGTTAAACACTAGCAAATAATAATTCAACTAATTTATCTTTTGTCCTTAATTTACAACTTTTAAATAGTATATTAATTAAAAATACTTCTTTTAGTTTTCAATTTTACTAAATAATGATTAGTTTTTCTATTTCATATACATTTTTAAAATATAATCTAATTTACTTTGAGAGATTTTTATAATTTATAAGTTATCCTTATTCAAAGTAACAAGTGACATTTACATGAACATTATCATTAAATTTTTAACCATTAATGAACAGAAGAATGGAAGCTTATATTATATGCCAGTTGATACAATATTTTTAGTCACTACAATTTAAACAGGGGAAAACCTATCAATACAATCAGTCCCAAAGCAATACCAAAGGGTATCAGTACTAGTATAGTTAAAAATTGGTATGTACTGTTACATCCTGTATCGGTACAATATTAACCACCGTGCACGTGACATAAAATTGAAAGTTATTTAAATAGTATCACATACAAATATGAACATGACATGAATAAAAAAAACTAAAATACGACATAAAAAACAACATGACCACAACACAAATATATGATCTTGTTGAAATTTATATAAAATGAACATGACACAAAATTGAGAGTTATTTGAATAATACTAATTAAAGCCGACAATTTTAAACATGATAAAGAAATAACTAAAACACAAATACAACAAAAAATAATAGGATTAACATTAACAAATACATAGATATGTTAAAAAAATAACTTTATAAGATATAGACAATTGTAAATATAAATTTTTATTATAATTGTCTAACAATATAATTTTAAAAAAGTTTAGTATAATTGAAATTCTAAACAGTGATAAATTTTAAAAAATTTGTATATGCATATTATAATTAATTATCATTTAGTTATGGTATATCCTTATTTTTATTTTTTATAATTTATTGATGAGCCAAAATTAATCCATATTTGTAAAAGACATATAAAATATTTATCTTAATTAAATTTTTACAATGTTATACATTAAAGTATATAAGTTTTAATGTATTCAACTAAATATTATTATGTTTTATGTTACATTAATTAAAACTTATATATTAAATATGACTAAAATAAAACCTATGTAAAGTGCGAGATTACACATATCTTATAAAATAAGATAAGAGCTATCCCTATAGTACTTGCTGCATGTGGCTAGCAGTTATAAATTTTTTATAATTACTGCATGTTGATTTTTTTTATTATAATTGTATTTGAGATAATATATATATATATATAAATAATAAATTTTGACACGTCATTAACATAACATGAGAATAACAATTAAAACACAATATGATATAAAAATAATATTAACATGATATGAATAGATAAATAACTGTAGACACCTAAATTTATCTAGGCTGTCTGTCTTCGAAAGTATCAAGTATCCAAGAATGGAAATATAGTGGCCACTCTGATGGAGGTCAACTTCCACTAGGGGGTTTCACATTTTTTGTAATTTTAATCAATCATGTGTAAATAAATGTATATACACATGATGAAAAATCCATTTTCTCAGGTAAAAAGGATGAATCAATAAAAGAAAAATTTATGTTTTTGTATAAGTTCTTGACAAATTTTGGAAATTACCTCTGCGGATGATCTCACAGTTAATTTTTCTATTTTTTAAGAATTTTATGAGATTTTTCTAAAAAAAAAACTCAAGAAATTGGTGGTCGGATATTTTTACTGACACCAGTGTGGTTTTATGTCAATGCTCACTCCGAAAAATCCATAAATATTCAAGGAAAAATATATATTGGCATTTTCTACCATGGAGTGTCAAACTATAAATTTTATAAAGTAATTTTAAATTTTGTAGTCTTACGAGTATCATGCTCGTGAATTTTACTTTTGATTCTTGTTGATCTATTTTTAAAATTTTAAACTTCATTTTCTTCGCCTTAGAAATTAACGTTTTGAATAATATGTAGTATATGTGGTCTTGAATTTGTTTTACTTCAGTGTCAATGAAATTTCATAATTTTTTTCAATATTGAAATATGAGTTTTTCTTTATTCGAAAATTTTTTGGTGGAATCCTCTTGTGTTTCAAACATCACAATTCATCCAATATTATTGTTTGATTCACATTAAATTAGTTTCAAATATTAATTTATTTTCATGAGTTTTGAATTTTTTTCTTGAAATTTTCTTGTTTTCGAAATACAGAGTTTTCTACTCCGTAAATATTTTTGGGGTGATTTTTTTCTTGGTTTATGATTTTTAAAATTTATCAAATATTATTATTTGATTCACCTTAATTCAGTTTTTAAAAACTCATTAATTTTCATGAGTTTTGAATTTTCTTCTTGAAATTCCCTTGTTTCCGAAATACGGAGTTTTCTACTCCGTAAGCGTTTTCGGGGTGATTTTTCTTGGTTTATGATTTTTAAAGTTCATCAAATATTATTATTTGATTCACCTTAATTCAGTTTTCAAAAATGCATTCACTTTAATTCAGTTTTCAAAAATGCATTCACCTTAATTCAGTTTTCAAAAATGCATTCATTTTCACGAGTTTTGATTTTTTTCTCTTGAACTTCCCTTGTTTCTGAAAAATCGAGTTTTCTATTCCATAAATGTTATCGGAGGAATTTTTTTCAGTTTAAAATTTTTAAAATTCATCTAATATTATCATTTAACTCCCATTAAAATAGTTTTGAAAATTTTAATTTATTTTGTGGGTTTTGAATTTTTTTCATACATGTCAATTTTCCTACACTAAGCCATTTCTCATAAAATTTTACGAGTTTTTTAACTTTCAATCGAGATCTTTTGCACCATTTCATGTCTAAAATTTTGTCTATGACCAATTAACATTAATTCCAATTTTATTTTGATTTTTGAAAATTTTATTTTATTTTATTTTATTTACTTTTTCCAACTAGTTACATGCTAACTAGCTTGTTTTCTCATATAATTACTTTTTAACTAAGTTGGTTAAATCTCAATTACACATTACATGAGCGAATCAACTTCATTAGGAGCTTGATAATAGAGTGGCTTGTAAGAAAAGATAACAAGAGCATGGGTTTGTGACAACAATTATGGTTATCTAACCTAACAAGCCATTTTCACATCAAAAACAAAAAAAAAAAAAAAAGGAAAATGAGGAGGACCATTCGGCCACTCCATTTGGGCAGCAAGATTGTAGCCCCTTCCTCTATAAATAGAGAGCATTTTTCTTCATTAAGGGTTTTTTTGGGAAGGAAAAAAAAATTAGAGTGAAAAAGAAAGAAAAAAAAAAGAGAGAAAAAGAAAGAAAAAAAAGATAAACTCTTGCCCTTTTGATTATCAGCCAAGGTAATCACCTTCTTCCTTCTTATTTCTTGCTGATTTCATGGTCATTTTGTTGTAATATCACATGTATATTTGTTGTCTTGCTTGATTTGTGGTAACTTGGTTGTTATATGTTTGAAAGTTTGTGTTTTTATGCATGAAAATAGTGTATACGTGCGTTTTACTTGTTTTTCCATCATGAAAATTTTGTTTGCTTGATGAATCCCACATTGGCCGAACCTAATCTTGAGTGGATGATGATGGTTTTGGTTAGTTTTGGCTTAGAATTGATATCAATATATCATTTTGTAACAAATGTTAAACTTAGGGACTAAACTGAAAAAATGGAAAATTTTAGTTCTAACAAATCCCATGTTTGGCCAAATATTAATGAGTATTTTTGCCATGTTTTGCTACTGATTCCAAGCTGATTTCATGCCTTAATGATGTGTTTTCATGATGGTTTTGGTTGGTTAAGGACTAAATTGTAAATGTCTAAAAATTTAGAGACTAGTTTGCAAATAATAGAAATTTTTGTTGTATGGTCAAAGTATTTGACCGAAAGCTTCATGGATAACTTGGAAACTGATTTTGGGTATTTCAAATCATGATTTAGGTATTTTTCACACTCTAGGGGGTATTTTGCAATTTCTTAAAGTTTAAGGGCTAGTTTACAAATAATGGAAAATTTTATTTTCTAGTCAACAGTGTTTGACCGAACCTTCTTATGGATGTTCTTCATGATTTATATGCTGATTTTACCTGATTAATCATATTTTGTGATGATCTAGGTTATTTTTTATTTAGGTACCTAAGTGTAAAATCGAGAAAGTTTAGGGACCCTCAAGGAATTTAGCATTTTTAGGACAAATGGTTATCTTTAGCACTAAATCATCCACTTAGATTATTTTAAATATTTTTAGTATCTCATTTGTCCTCTGGTGAGGTGCTAAAAATATTAAAACCTTTCGTATTGTTTTGGTTCTCTGTTAGGGTACAAAATGCATCTTTTGAAAATTTAAGGACTTAATGGTATTTTTGCATGTCAGGTTATTTTAAAATTTAAACTTCTCATTTAAGGTGTTTTTGGGTCAAAAAAATTATATATATATATATATAAATATATTCTTTTAGCATTTTGAACCAATTTAGGACCAATATTTAATTTTAAAAATTTAGGGACCCATTAGCAATTTTCTTACTTTAGGTCATTTTTGTAATCTAAATTACCCATTTAGAGTAAGAATCATCATTTCTTTTCCTTTCGAGTCCATTAGGGGTACCGGAATACTTTCATGTCGAAGGTCTACCCTAAGAGCTTTTCATAAATTTCCTCACCAGGATGCTTTTATGCCAAAGGCGAATGTTTAGAGTTCATTTAGCCTTTCAAGGTCGTTTTTGAGTCCATTAGAGGTACCGGGATACTTTCATGTCTAAGGTATACCCCAGGGGCATTTTCATAATTTTTTTCACCAGGATGCTTTTATACCAAAGGTGAATGTTTAGGGTTCATTTAGCCTTTTAAGGTCATCTTTGAGTCCATTAGGGGTACCGTGGTATTTTCATGTCGAACGTATACTCAAGAGATATTTTCATAATTTTTCTTATTAGGTGCCTTAGTGTCAATGGTAAGCCTTAGGAACATTTTTATTTTCCTTAGAACCCAATCCTAAGTAGTTACCAGGTGGCTTAGTGTCGATGGCTTATTGTCGATGGTAGGCCTTAGGAATATTTTAATTTTCCTTAGAACCAAATCCTAAGTAGTTACTAGGTGCCTTGTGTCAATGGTAAGCCTTAAAGATATTTTTAATTGTTCTTAAAACCTAGTTTTAAGTAACCATCGGGTGTTTCTATGTCGAAGGTATACTTTTAAGGATAGTTTTGTTTTTCTTTTATCTTTTTAGTCCTTAGATTTGAATTAGTACTTTAGTGTCTAGACTGAGTCATAGGTCTTTTGTTTTTGTTTTAAATAAAATTCGTATGTCTTTGTAAAATAAATGCAATGTCTCAAGTTAGAGTGATGCATGAAATTCCTCCCACCCATATGTGATAGGGGTTTTACGGATCATTCTAATGACGAGATACCCTTTTCAAAATGGAAATTGAAAATTTTATACAAATAAAAACCTTTCACATTTTTCTGGGTACTCCAGTAGGATGTGAAAGATATTTTGGTTTTTTAGAACCTTTTATGTCCCTTTGGTTTTTTGTTGGGGTATAAAAGGGAATAATAAAAACTTTTGTGTCCCATTGGTTTTTCGATGTATGTAAGACGTTTTGATTTTCAAAATGCAAAATCTCAATTTTCTCTCATGGAATAATAAAATCTTATTTTAACAATACATAAATTATAGTTAAATACCACATATTGAAGCCGGATAAAAATTAAAATTCAAATTAACCATGATCAATAAGGTACCAATTTTGGGCACCATGAAAGGGTCGATCCTTGTGACTGTAACTAACTCCTGAACCCTTAAAAATGATCTCTGGTACTTTGTAGACTACGAAAGTTATCTTTACGGTTTCATGACCCTTAAAGCATTAATTCCAACAAGTGACCAATCTCACCTAGCTAAAATAGATTGGTCGCAACTCCAAACAAATGGTCATTTCATGATGACTATTTAGGGTTAAGATGGGCAAACGATTCATTTTAACTACCGAGTCCCCAAAAATAAGAGAATATTAATATCGATATGGCCCAAGAAAAAGAGAGAAGAATAAATAGTTTTGAAATAATGATCCATCACCACTTATATAGTCAAGGGCTATTTAAGTCGGGCTTGGTCAGGATTTGCATTTGGGCCATGTTGCGATAGCTTGGCGACTCCGCTGAGGACCTAATTTTTTTTTAGGAAGTCAAGCCTAAAATTGATAATGTGTTAATTAAATTTTAATTAATTTGATTTCAATTGGTATTTAGTTTCAATTCCCATTTTGGAAATTTTTTTTTCTTTATGACTTATTTTATTTTTAAGTCAATGTTTGTGTATTTTCTCTTTATTTTAAAAAAGGGTATGCTTATCCATTCGCACACATTGTGCATATCTGTAATAGTTTCCCTTCTGTCTAATGTGGGAGGGACATAAGTACTTAATAATTTAGGAGGAGGTGAAGTAGCTCTGTCTTCTGAGGTGTTAGCCTTTGTTTAGGCCAGTGAAAAGCCTACTAGGTGTAAATTCCTACGCTTGCCTGAGGTGTTAGCCTCGTTATGAGCATGGAAGATACTTCCACTCGAATTGGACCTTTTTCGACATAAATCCATGATGGATAAGGAGAAGGTACCTCATTAGTCCATTCTGGTCTAGGGGTAATTTGAGAACCAATTTAGAGGTCCAACCTAAACCTCATATAGTGAACCTTGGTAGCTCCCCAGTTAGTACCATACCCTTACTATAGGTGTCATCAAGGTTAGGGACATACGAAGGAATATGTGTACCTTTTTCTTTCTTTATTCGCCTGCTTTATTTCAATTACATTTTTATGATATTATTTATTGCTCTGTTTTATTATCTAGAATATTTATTTCATGGATACTAACTTGTTTTTTTTTTCTTTCCTTAACCTTCTTGTGCATCATTTATTTGTATCATGGGCATTTGCTTTATGCCTAATTTTAGATCCAGCTAATTTCCATTCAATTTTAGGCGAGCCAAGCAAAAATGGTGGTTATTTCCAGAACTTTTGAAGAAGTCTGCACAGAGTCCGAATTGAATCAACGAAAATAAGGGGCTGCATACCTGGGGATTTTGTATCAAAACTGCTGAAGATCACACACTTGGATCTCAGACAAAATAATACTTCTGAATTGGTACATATATGGGAAGGATGAGATAAAGCCAAGCAAACCTAGTTTACGGCGAAATATGGACATATGGCCATGTTGTTAAAGATCCCCATAGATGAATAGTTGGTCGAGCTCTAATAGAATTCTGGGACCCCTTTTATCGATGCTTTTCATTTAACCACCATGACATGACCCCCACCATAGAAGAGATTGCATCATTATTAGGGTTGGCATAAGTGGAAACAAGACCTATCTACTGCAAAGAGCGCAACCAGGAAAGTCATAAAAAAAGATTAGCATAGATCCTTGATTTATCTCCCTAGTCTCTTCGCTTCGAACATAAAGGCAATACCATAGTTGTTTTACGGCAATTTTTGAAGAAGTATATTAGGGATCAGCCAGAAAAAGAGGAAGCCCTCGATGCATTTGCTTTAGCCATATACAGTTGGTTTTCTTCCCAAGGGTGTTCAGGCATATGGAAGTAGCGGTGATTGAGCTATTTGATCAGTTGAAGTGGAATATGCATCTTACCCCTGCCATCTTAGCAGAAATCATTCGAGCACTTAATGTGTGTTGAAAGTCCGGCGAAGGTAGATTCTTTGAGAATGCATTAGTGCTATATATCTGGGCTCGCATCCATTTTTAGGGAGATGGCACCGATAGTATTAGACCCTATTTCTCACACTTTATCCCTTTTCAACATTTCGTGGAAAAAGATTGGCCATAGTTGTCAACGAAGAATCAGTGGGTGGCATCATTGAAGAACTTGGCACTAAAAGAGATTACATGGAGAGCTCCTTGGTTCGCACCCAAATTTATCCTATATAAGTGTGGTCAATTGTCATTTGTGCTTTTACTCGGATTATAGGGTATAGTTGGAAATGCACCACTTTTAGTCCAATGGTAATATGGGACTAAGCAATTCATCCCTATGACTTTTGACTTGGCTAGTGTGGATTTAGGTTATCATAGGGAAGGATACAAGAACATGCTTTCGACAACTATCGTACATTGGAAAGAGAGACACGAGTCCGAGCTGCTCTCTTACTAGATCAGACCACTCTCAGGTATGACACATAGAGATTAATTTGGGGTTGTGATTTGATTATTCCAAGCACAGAAGAGGTCAGTCTTCAAGCGACCATTCAACCAAAGCCTCCCATGCCTTCTGAAATGGAGTTAATTAGAGAAGAGGCAGAAAAAGAAGAAAAAGAGCAATTGCTGAGAATCAAGCCCTCCAAGAAGAGATCATGTATCTGAAGATGAAGATGGAAGCCAAAAAAAAGGATCTTCAGAAAATGGAGGAGCAGTACACTTTAATGAAGCATGATTGGGTAGAACAAAACAAGAAGATGAAAATCATTGGGATCTTCAAAAAATGGAGGAGCAGTACACTTTAATGAAGCATGATTGGGTAGAACAAAACAAGAAGATGAAAAGCATTAGTCTATCTAGGAGCTCTAGCAAATCTATTAGTCAAGTTGTCGAGGAAATGCATAAGCTCCGCAAAGAGCTTGGAAAGTGGAAAGCTAAAGCTTTGGGAAGCAAGCTAAGGCAGCTGCATTCGAACAAGAGCAAAGGGCACACATGGATACACGAAGATAATGGAGGAGGTCCACGAAAAAGACTGAGTGGCTCAAAAATGCCCTTCACCAAGAACGGGAAAAGATGACAGAATTACTCTAAGAAAGAGAAGCACTCATTTCAGTTTTAGGGCAAGTAAGACAAGAGTTGTTTCAAAGAGAGTACGACTTTGAGGCATGGGCCCAAGCATATAAGGAAATAGATGTCTATTGGGATAACAAGTTTTGCCGAGTTCGAGACGAACATGACAAGTGGACGGCCAATTTGCTAGGGTGATAGTTTAATATTGATTATCTAACGAAACAAATTCACTCAATAGTCATCCAAGCGAGGGATATGGTAGAGAGGATCCAAGGACTTCAAGGATAGATCAACCTAGTTGGTGAATTCGGCCCGGCAATACTTCAGGTTTTGGAACAAGTCAAAAAGCAATATGACCAAATTAGGAAGCTCTATGGACATAATTCTAATATGATAAGTGATATGTAATTCCTTTCTAAAATCAATGGAAATTAGTCTTGTAGTAAAGCAAATGCCCTTGAATACATTCATTACTCATGCATACATACACATACACATGATTATTGATCTATTAATAATTAATTCTTGAAACTTTTGGAATTCACACAAGGTTTAACCATTGTGAATCGAGACCAATCAACATCATCAATACCTACACACACTTACTACACCAAAGCTAAAGTAAGGAGAAAGCTGAAGACCATATCGCAAGATTAGAATGGCTCAAGGAAAGCCACAAGCAGGCTCAAGAGGCTATGTTGAAAAAGTAAGATAAACTTTAAGCTTAAATCACACAGATGATGGAGCTATTACTAGTTAGGGGTCTAACTCGCCTTGCACAGGAAACAATTACTGATGCTCCCATTGGAGGATCTGGGGGGCATCAATTAAAAAATTAGGCACCAACCCCATCGGTCAATGCCCAGAATGTACAGCATAGAGCCTGGGGAGCTATTCCTCCACCAGTCATCATCATAACCCTAAAGTCATACCTCAAAAAACAACTATGCAAGCTATTCCCATCCAAAAGGAATATATAAGACTAAGCATCGATGAAGAAAAGAAGATTAAGCAAAAGGCCAAAGAAGTAGTTGAAGCCAAAAAAGAAAAGGAAAAAGCAAAACTACTACTCCTTGAAAGAAGTTTAAAAGCCATAGAAGGGGCCAAATTATATAGCAGTGTGGACATTGAAGACCTCAGCTTAGTCTCAGATCTTGTTCTCCCCTCCAAATTTAAGATGCCAAAGTTTAAGAAGTATAAAAGCACTACATCCCTGCAGGCACACATCAAAATGTTTGTCAGAAAAATGACAGGCTACTTACAAGACGATAAACTCCTAATCTACTATTTTTAGGAAAGCCTATAAGGATCGGCTTTGAGATGGTACAATGATTTGAATCATACCTAAATTAAATGCTGGGCTAACTTGGCAGGTGCTTTTCTCTAGCAATAGAAGTATATGGCCGAGTCAGCTCTAGATTGTTTGACCCTCTGAAATTTAGAGAAAAAGTTAACCGAATCCTTCGAAGAATATGCCTAATGATGGAGAAGGAAACGATAATGTTATTTATCGATACTTTATGTCGCCTTATTACGACAAGCTGGTAGGGAATGCGACAAAGAATTTCTTTGATCTTGTAATCTCTGGAGAAATGATCGAATCAGCAATTAAGGTCAGGAAGCTTACACCATGAGAGTCTAGTGCAAAGAAGCCAGGACTAGCAAAGGAAAAGGATGAAATACCATCAGTCGGTTATGTGAGCCAGCCATATGGCCCAAGACCTCGCCCATATTATCAAAATCTCAAACAAATGCCCTAAAACACTTATCCATACAACACACCTTGAGCACCCATTTCAATAATCATCTAAGCTACCATTCTAAACCTGCTTCCTTAAAACAAGCCAAGACCAACACCAATACACAACCTTAAAGTACCAATCAAACTAAACCTTATTTTGACCTACTTTCTTATTCATATAAGGAAATGTTTGACAAACTTTCAGAAGCAAGGCTAGTACCATTAATTTTTTCCAAATCGTATGAAAGAAATTACCCCAATTAGTATGACCCAAATCTACACTATGAGTATCATGCAGTAGCAGGTAACTCGATCGAAAAGCAAAAGGTTCAAAGTCTTCTTGAGAGGGGTGCCCTTTAAATTGATAAAGGCTCAGCATATAATGTGGTAGCAAATCCCTTGCCAGATCATATCGAACCCAAGATTAATGCTCTAATTACTAAAGAAGAAGATTGAAGGAAGTCAAAAGTCCAAAAAGTTAGGACTTCTATGGAAAAAGTATAGGCTGCCATTGGAAGAGATGATGAAGACTTCACTAAGGATCATAGGATTTGCCCATGCCCCCTGGATACGTTTTAAGGAATTTGACATGTGTTGAGAAAGGCATAATGTCTAGGCCAATCCCAAAGTAATAACTAAGAAATGAACTCTGTCATCTATAAATCTTTTTGTAAAAACTCATAAAGTTAGTTTATCATTAGTAAAAATGAAATACACGTAACCTTTCTTTATATAATCTTTTTTGGCTTTTTTCATTTTCTTATTTGTTTCTTTTATGATTTTTTATCTCATCATCTCTTTTCTTTTTTTGCATCCATACCCCATTCATATCCCATATTTTTTTGCCTATTTCTTCTTTGCTTTTGCCTTTGTAGAGAAACAAGTAAATCTGATCAGGATTCAAAGGTTAATTTTGAACAAACTATTTGTTTAAACAAGGTCAATCTTGAAGATGATGTTGATGATCATATCTTGCCTCCTGATTTGTTAAAAATAATTGAATGAGAAGATGGGCGCATAATAGCCCATGAAAAGCCCATTGAGATTATCAATTTGGGGAATGATGAAAATGATAAGGAGGAGATCAGGATAAGAACCGCCATAAAAGCTTCCACCTGAGATGATTTGATAAGTCTGCTGCATGAATTCTGAGACATCTTTGCATGGTCTTATCAAGATGCCAGGATTAGATGCAGAGATTATGGTTCATAAATTGCCCTTAAAGCCAAAATGCAAATCAGTTCAATGGAAGCTAAGGAGAATGAAACCAGAGATGCTTTTGAAGATAAAAAAAGAGGTTAAGAAGCAGTTTGAATTTGGATTTCTAAAATTGGCAAAATATCCGGAGTAGGTTACAAACATTGTCTCGGTTTCCAAGAAAGACAGAAGAGTTAGAATGTATGTAGATTACCAAAACCTCAATCGAGCAAGCCCAAAAGATAACTTCATCTTCCCTCATATAGACACCCGGGTTCATAATACTACAAAGAACTATTTATTTCCTCCATGGATGGATTTTTGGGGTATAACCAAATTAAAATGGCTCTGAAGGATATGAAGAACACCACATTTGTCACAATGTAGGGAACATTTTGTTACATAGTAATGCCATTTGGGTTGAAAAATGTAAGGGCAACTTACCAAAGGGCAATGGTCACCTTATTCCATGACATAATGTATAAGGAAATTGAAGTGTACATTGATAACATGATTGGTAAGTCTCCTCAAGAAGAAAGTCATGTAGTAAACCTACAAAAGTTGTTAAAAGGCTAAAAAAATATCGGCTAAAGTTGAACCTAGTGAAATGTACATTCAGAGCCAGGTCTAGAAAATTGTTAGGTTTTGTTGTAAGCAAAAGAAAAATTAAAGTTGATCCAGATAAGATTAAAGCTATATAAGAGTTGCCATCCCCACGCATGCCAAAAATAGTGAGAAGTTTCTTGGGAAAATTGAATTATATCGCTAGATTCATCTCTTAACTCATGGATAAATATGATCTAATTTTTTGGCTTTTACGAAAACAAAATGCTGGTGAGTGGGATAGTGAATGCCAAAATGCTTTTAAAAAAGTTAAGCAATATCTCTCCAATCCGCCGGTATTGGTACCGCTTACTCCAGGATGACCTTTGATCCTGTATTTATCAGTGTTCGAAAAATCCATGGGCTATGTGTTGGGGTAGCATAATGAGACTGGAAAGAAGAAGCGGGCAATCTATTACCTCAATAAGAAATTTCTTGATTACAAGGTAATTATTCCCATATAGAGAAGATATGTTGTGCTCTAGTCTGGATAGTGAAAAGGCTCTGACAATACATGTTATATCATGTTACATGGCTGATCACCAAAATGGACCCAATCAAATATCTGTTCGAAATGCCAACTTTATCAGAAAAGATAGCTAGGTGGCAAGTTCTACTATTGGAATATGATAGCATTTATGTAAGCCAAAAGGTTATCAAAGGAAGTGCCATTGCTGAATTCTTAGCAAGCCGAGCGTTTGATGATTATTAGCCATTGATTTCAAATTCTCTGATGAGGACTTGATGAATATTACGGTTGAAGAAGAAGAAGAGTCATCAAAAGGATCTACATGGAAAATGTATTTTGATAGAGCATCAAATGTATCAGGCCATGGAATCAGGGTAATTTTAATATCTCCAAAAGGGGATTATTATCCTTTTACAGCCCAGATAATTTTTTATTGCACCAATAATGTGGCAGAATATGAGGCATGTATTATGGGGCTTCAAGCAGCATTAGAAAAGAAAGCCCAGGTATTAAAAGTCTACAAAAATTCAGCTTTGGTAATTTACCAACTGCATGGAGAATGGGAAACATGAGACCCAAGGTTGCAGCAATATAAAAAATTAATTCTAGAATTACTAGAAAAATTCAAAGAAGTAGACTTTATTCATCTGTTCCATGATGACAATCAAATGGCAGATGCTCTAGCCACCTTGGTTTTAATGTTTAAAGTAAACAAGGGGTAGGAGGTGACACCTTTTGAGATGAGTATTTATGATTCCCTGCATACTGCCATAACATTGAGATTGAGGCGATGGCCTTCCATCGTATCATGATATCAAAAATTATTTGAAGGATCGAGTATATTTGCCAAATGCCTTAGAAATTGATAAGAAAACCTTAACAAGGCTAGCACTGAATTTTGTCTTGGATGGAGAGATTTGGTATAAGAAAAATTTTGACCAAACATTATTAAGGTGTGTTGATGCTTCAGAAGTGAAGAAAATAATAGAAGAAGTACATGAAGGGGTTTGTGGGATTCATGCCAATGAACACAAGATATCAAAACAAATCATGAGATTGGGCTACTTTTGGATGCCTATGGAGAGTAACTGTATCAAGTATGCCTAAAAATGCCATAAGTGTCAAATTTTTGTTGATAAGATTCATGTCCCACCTTCACTATTATATGTCATGATCGCACCATGGCCTTTTTCTATATGGGGTATGGATGTCATTGGATCTATTACTCCTGCAGCATCAAACTGGCATTTCATCTTAGTGGCCATTGATTATTTCACCAAATAGGTGAAAGCTGCTTCTTTTGCAAAACATCACAAGATTAGTGGTGATTAAATTTCTAAAGGCCAATACCATTTGTAGATTCAGGGTCCCTGAAAGAATTATAGCAGATAATGCCTCCAACTTGAATAATAAATTATGATGGAGATCTGTACCTAGCTCAAAATCTCTCATCATAATTTGGTCATATATCGTCTGAAGATGAATGGGGTTGTGGAAGCTGCCAACAAAATATTAAGAAGATATGGGAAAAATGGTGAAGACTTATAAAGATTGGCATGAGAAGCTTCCATTCGCTCTCCTTGCTTATCGAACCTTAGTGCGGACCTCAACTGGGGCAACACCTTACTCATTGGTGTTGTAGGAACCTTATTTTGTCTAAGCTAATTTTTAATAATCTGGGACATGAATATGAGAGAGGGCGATGAATGTCGCCCAACGAAAAAGTATTTGAGGAGGTCAAGAAGGCTTATGGATCATGTCAAAGGTAAATGCAAAAGATGTGGCATCAAGGGACGTAGTTCAAGTTGTCCGAGGACAAGAGATATGAGAAAATTCATAATTTTGCTTGAATGTATCGATACATGGCTCATGTATCAATACAACGCTCCAACGTGCCAAAAATTTGAAATACCCTATTTATATCGATATGTAAATGTATCAATACATAAGCTTATGTGTCGATACATAAGCTTATGTATTGATATAGGAGCTCATGTATCGATACAAGGCCATGCCAAGACCAAAACGTGCATTTTGTAAAGAAATGTATCGATACATATCAACATGCATTGATACAATGGTTCATTGTATCGATACAATGGTTCATTGTATCGATACAATGGTTCATTGTATCGATACAATGATCACTATATCAATACAATGTTCATTGTATCGATACACTCAAGGTTTTTGGACCAAATGTATCGATACATACTGGCCATTGTCCACGATCTGAGTATTTTTTACTCATCCACCATTGATCAAAAACTCAATTTTAACTCATTTCTTTGCATAAGAAAAGATCAAAACCCATATCAGATTACGAATTTGGACTTTCGAATTAATCAAAACATTTTTTTGAAGTCTAAATTAGATCAAAAAGGCTAATGTCACATGATCACCATACTCCTCCATACTTTGTTGAGCAAGATCACCATCAGCCACCCTACTTGCTAGAAAATCATTTCAGCATTTAAACCAGCCACCATATGTCCATCACATTGGCAGAAGTTGCTTCTTACAACCACTTTATAGCCACCAAGCTGACATCACTTTGTCCCCCTTTAGGAATGACCAAAAACACCTCAAAATTGGCTCTAAAATGTTGGTATAAATAGACTATTTATATCTCAACTGAGGGACTTTAGATTCCAGCTCATTTTTAGGTTGCAAAACACATTCCTACATCAAGAAAACCAAAATCCCTTAGCTCTTCACTCACCACCCAAAAACAACCCCAAAATACTTATTTCCAACCATTACACATCCTAAAAATCACCCTCATCCATACCAAAACCAAAACCTCATTGTTTCTATCTTTTTCTTGCTTATTAACAATAAGGAAAAGAGGGAAATTCAAGCCATCTCTACTACTCCAACTATTTGGCCAAAAGTTAAAGTTTTGTTGGTATAACTTTTTACTTTGTCTTTTTCATTTTCTATTTTTTAGCATCTTCATCATTTTAGTAAGCTCTCTATGTTTCCATCACCCACTTAGGATTCTTATGCACTATTGTGGCTTTTGGTTGTGGTAGTTTAGGATTTGGATGCCTTAATGCCCATTTGATGTGCAAAATGCCTCATTTCATCCTCATTGTTCTGATAGCTCTTGCTCATGCATTTTATGCCATATCCATGCATCTTGTTATGATTAATCCATGTATGAATCCTTAGCCTCGCATATTTCAAGCACGTTTATATGTTAGCTTGCATTTTGTCATGAATTATTGTCATTTTTAACATGCTTCACTCCATGAGATGTGTGCATAACCTTTTCTTTGTCAAGACCATTGGTAAAGTTTGGCATCCCCATTTATGTTTTGTGCCATCTCCTTGTATGTTTATTGTCTTCTCCTTGTCTAAATGCATGTTTAATGGCTATCAAAAATTGATTTTCAAAACCTCCCCAAGCCAAGCATGTTAACCTTAACCAATGAGGATTAGCATGAACTTAGCATTTTCCTTAAAGTTAGCAAAAAATCTTAGGGAAAATTAAGTTTTCCAGATCCGGAATCTTGGTTAAACGAGCTAAAATCTACTGATTTTGCAATGAAAATGGCCTTACACTTGTTCTCGAAATGTTCATGCCTTATTGTTGAGTCAAAACCTTGAGTAGTATGAGTAACAGGATGTTTCATCATCCCAAAATACTCCAGGGCTGTGCAAATGAGTTCGTGATGCTCATGTCACTCTTTCCCTTCAGTTATCGATGTTTGAATGTCAATGACTTGAGTTTGGCCCTGTAAACATAGAGAAAATTAGAAATATCCTCTGCTTTGCCTTGTACCCTACTAGTAGCAGCACTATTGCAAATTGAAAAATCACTTTAAAATCATAAATGATTTTTTGTGAATTTTATAATATTTTTCTTTGAAAGTGTGTCAAAATATCTTTAAAACGAGGTCTTGTTCATCCCCGGATAAGTCCAGATAAAAGAGTTATTATTTTTCAAACCTAGACTGTCTAGAATCCCTAAAGTAAACAAAGTGCATTCTAGTTGGGCCTTTTAGGCCTACTAAACGATTTTTTCAAATCCATCCAGCATTTTTCCTAAAAAGTTCATGAAATTCCCTTTCTGGAAAGGTATTATTTACAATTTTTCGATATCAAAAGAGTCTGAAATGATTTTTCAAATTTTGACACACTTTGTCCCTCGTATGCTCTGCTAGCAGCAAAATTAATCCGAATTTGTAAATTTATTTCCTTGGAAAGTGATATTTTACGATACTAGGAATATTTTTAGATTGACCCTCGTCAAGTTACCTTTCTGACGGTATCTTGTCCATCCTCTAAAGCCTTTAAACCAATCCAGAATAAATTCAAACAGTGGAAACACGTGATGTTGTCCCTTGTTCTCGGTCATGGTCAAAATTAAGTTGTTTCCCTAAATTTCGTCTCAAGACATTTGAATGTCTCCGTATCACCCCGATTAGACTCGAGAACATGTTTAGATCTCCTGCAAGCTTGTATCAAGGCATGAAAATATTTTATATCTTTACCATCCTCATTCACAATAATTTCTTTCGCCAATAGTCGTCAAAATGCTCACTCATTTTCTAAATCGAAAAGTTTTGTGAACTTAATTTTTCCAATCCCGCTCGTCAAATTTGTCAAGATCTAAAAAAAAATCTTCCTTTATCAAATTATTTATCATCCATGGGGATACTCCAACCTTAACTTTCGTAGGGGATACTCCAACCCCGTTTTTTCAAAATTGTCAACCTTTTAAAAATCTTCCTTCGTCAAAATTATTCGTCATCCACGGGGATACTCCAACCCTATCATTCTGAGGGGATACTCCAACCCTGTCTTTCAACTACAATTAAATATTTCTCCTTTCTGGACTTCCATGAATATGTCAAGCAAACCTTGTTTAATCAAAAAACCCAAATACATCTAAAAAATTGTCAATTCGGTTATTCCCAAATAATCGATGCCAATTGAGAGATAGATTCCAATAGTCCATCCCTTTTCTTAATCATTGCATGATCCATGTTATGTTACTTCATTTGTTGCATTACTAACGTTATTTCTTTGTGATGATTATTTGCATTCATATTTTTCAATCATTTCAAATAAAATTAAAGGTAATGTTCTGCGTGGGTATCTCTCTAGTGCCCAAAGTAGAACATTCCATTTTCAAAGTAAAATCTAAAGGTCATTTTTATTGAAAATTTCTATATTCTCAATCTCTCCGGGGTGTATATGAGATTAAATCTTTTCATCAAAACCTAGATTTGCATTTTCATAAAATTCATGCATTAAAAAAGCATTATAATAAAATTTAAGATTGAAAGAATCAAAACCGAGATAAGACATAGCTAGTAAGGTACTGATTTCAAGCGTCGCGAAGAGGTTCGTACCTCATTATGCGTAACCAACTCTCGAATTGAAACAATGAATCTTTGGTACTACGTAGACCATGAGATCGATGTTTCAAGTTTCGTAGCTCAAGACATAGGTTTTAATAGGCATCTGATCATGCCTAGCCCAAAATGATTGGTGGCGACTCCAAGTGTTGGCCATTTCCTTATGGTTATCCGAGACCAATAAGATGAGCGATTCATCTTATGGTCCCCTTTACTATATTACAAATCGAGAATCCATACCTTTTCAATCTCATCAGGTTGCAAAAGAAAAGTCTTGGTCAAGAAGACATTTTCTAGTCAAAAAAATATTTCAAGTCATATGCACTTATAGATCCGTGAGGATCCACCCCAGGGTACGTTACGACAGGTGTATGGCACAGAGGCAATACTACCAATTGAAGTCGAGATCTCATCACTTCAAATATTAATGGAGACCAAATTGGAAGAAGCTGAATAGGCACGAGATCGCTAAGAAAAATTTAACTTTATTTAAGAAAAGAGGTTAAAAGCGATCCAGCATGGGCAAATGTACCAAAAAAGGATGATGAAGGCCCATGATAAGAAGATTCATCCAGGACAATTTCATGAACTGGTGCTGAAGAAAATCCTTTCGATAAAAAAAATCCACGAGGCAAATGGGCACCCAATTGGGAAGGACTCTATGTGGTTCACAAGGCATTCTTAGGAGGCGCATTAATATTCACTGAAATGAATGGAGATGTCTTGCCAAACCCCATCAATGCAGATAGTGTAAAGAAATACTATGCTTAAAAGAAAAAAAGTCAAAAAAAAGAAAAAATAAAAAATAAAAAATAAAAAAATAGAAGTCAGACAAAAACCCGAACATAGCGTTCAATTAAAGGCGATATAAAGGGGAGGCTTCAAGTTGAAAACTCGAAAGGCAAGCTCAAGCAAAGAAAGAAATGATCAAATCATAGGCATGATATGATCAAACGCATATCTAAAAGATGGATCTATGCAGAAGTAGATATTCTGTTTAGAAGAAATCTTCGAAGATCTAAATTCGGTTATCTAAACTTTTTCTTCGACATTTACCATTATCTTTGTGAATCTCTTTTTCGCCATTTTACCATTATTTTTGTAAAAAAAAAAAAAACCAATATTCTACTTTCTTTCCTTGAAATGCAACCCCTGTTAGACTATCTTTTTGATCATGCTAACATTTTTGGTAAATGATAATTAATGACTTAAAGAAACAAAGATCGATTAAAATAGATAATTGACTAATTTCTTTGAGTTTCTTTGGAATGAGGTCAAAATATTATAAAAATATTGGTTCACGTCTTAATTCCTTCGAATGTTCTAGGAAGTGTTAAGGGTGGATAACTAGCGGTCTTAGATAAAATTTTGACAATGGAGGAAACTCAACCTCTTAAAAGATATTCATCATTTTGTTCTGGCTGGCAAGGGAGTTGATGGAAACTTTAGGTCCTTATTACATTCTGAAAACCAAAGATGGATTGAAGGAGGGCAACCCCCACACATTTCCGATTATATCCCTTTTCCTTAACCACTAGATGGTATTGATGCATCATAAAGTCCTATTTTCTTTCAGGGTAGAAACATCGCCCACATTTCTAATCATGAACATCGTTTACTTTCTTTCCTTGCAACCTTGTTAGACTAGCTTTTTGGTCATGCTAACATTTTTGCTAAATGATAATTAATGACTTAAAGAAATAAAGATTGATTAAAATAGATTACTGACTAATTTCTTTGAGTTACTTTGGAATGAGGTCAAAACATTATGAAAATCTTAGTTCATGTCTTAATTCCCTTGAACATTCTAGGAAGCGTTAAGGGTGGATAACTAGCGGTCTTAGATGGAATTCTGACGATAGAGGAAACTCGACCTCTTAGAAGATATTTATCATTTTGTTTCGGCTGGCAAGGGAGTTGATGGAAACATTAGGTTCTTGTTACATTCTAGAAACCATAGATGGATTGAAGGAGGGCATCCCCCACCATTCCTAATTATATCCCTTTTCCTTAACCACTAAATGGTATTAATGCTCAGAAAATCTTATTTTCTCTCAGGGTAGGAACATCGCCCATATTTCCAATCATATCCCTTTTTCCTCAACCACTAGATGGTATTGATGTACCACATGACCACAAGGGGCATCCCTCACATAGTCCTAATCATACCATTCTCTTTCTGTCATTAGATGACGCTGGTGCATCATTATCCACAGAGGTCAAGAATAATTATTTATGTAAAGACAACATCAGATTCAAGACTGATCCTTTACTGCCAACAAGATTTTCCACACTTTTTGAAGAGGTTTTCAGGCTTTTAAAGTGGGTTGAATCACGATTTAAAAAAATGAATGAAAAATAGAAAAATGAGGAATAAATTCAATCATGAAAATCCATGCACATTCACCATGCATCCACATTTATAATTATGTAATTCACAGGTTTAAAGCAATGAAGCAAGGAAAAAAAACAATCAGAATGGATACTACTTCAAAATCAAAAGGTAAGTCAAGCTTTCCTCAAAGATTTCAAATATCAGATTACTTTAACCTTATTAAGGTTTGTCTTCAATCGACCATTTCGGTCAAATTCTTACTTACTTAGCTATACTCGGTCAGGTCTTGCTACATTTACTTTACTTGGCTATACTTGGTCAAGTTTTGCTACATTTTACTTGGTCAAACTCCCTTTTCATTCTAATTGATGTGATGGTTTAGCCCTAGTCAAACGTTTTTCACCTCTGTTTGACGTGATGGTTTAGCCCTAGTCAAACTCCTTTTTCATTTCATTTGACGTAATGGTTTAGCCCTAGTCAAACTTATTTTTCATTTCATTTGACGTGATGGTTTAGCCCTAGTTAAACTTTTTTCATTTCGTTTGACGTGATGGTTTAGCCCTGGTCAAATTTTTTTCCATTTCATTTGACGTGATGGTTTAGCCCTAGTCAAACTTTTTTTCACCTCCGTTTAACGTGATGGTTTAGCTCTGGTCAAACTTCTTTTCATTTTGTTTGACGTGATGATTTAGCCCTAGTCAAACTCTCTTTTCATTTCATTTGATGTGATGGTTTGCCCTAATTAAACTCTTTTTTCTTTTCGTTTGAAGTGATGGTTTAGCTTTGGTCAAACTTTCCTTTCACTTTCATTTGACGTGATGGTTTAGCCCTTGTAAAACTCCTTTTTCATTTCGTTTGACGTGATGGTTTAGCCCTGGTCAAATTTTCCTTTCACTTTCGTTTGACGTGATGGTTTAGCCCTGGTCAAACTTTTTTCATTTCATTTAATGTGATGGTTTAGTCCTGGTCAAACTTTTTTTTCATTTCATTCAACGTGATGGTTTAGCCCTAGTTAAACTTTCTTTTCATTTTCGTTTGACGTGATGGTTTAGCCCTAGTCAAACTTTTTTTCATCTCGTTCGACGTAATGGTTCAGCCCTGGTCGAACTTGTTATGTTTAACCTTAGGTATTGCCTTTGTATCCTTTGTCTACTCATTGGCTTAATCCCGGGTAACTCCTTTCATTTGTTGACCTGACTGCTTGGTCTCAGTCAATTTGTCTTACTGGTTGGTTTGTGCATTTTTGCCCCGACTAACTCATTTTCAATATTAACTTCACCGTAGGTTAAAAGTTCCCCTTCTAATCAGTAAGCTCTAATATATATATGTTCATATCTCGCTTTTCTTGCACTTTATGGCCCGGACGAAATTATGTCTATTTGGTCTTTGTCCTATTCCTGATTCTCAACAATGGATAAAGAGGGGTTGTTGTAGACACCTAAATTCATCCAGGCTGTTTGTCCCCGAAAGTCCCAAGTATCTGAGAATGGAAATGTAGTTGCCACTCTACTGGAGTTTAACTTTCACCAGAAGGGTTTCTTATTTTTGTAATTTTAATCAGTCATATGTAAATAAATGTATATACACATGATGGAAAAATCTATTTTTTCAGGTAAAAAGGACGAATCTGCAAAGGAAAAATTTTTGTTTTTAAACAAGTTCTTGACAAATTTTGGAAATTACCTCTG
>JBBYHK010486050.1:1952-16857 GCA_038382065.1 Adansonia grandidieri | reverse complement strand
TTTCTTTTCTTTTCTTTATATTATCAAAATCAGTCTTAAACTTCTACAGGTCCTTGTGGGATACGATCTCTACTTCCCTAAACTATAATTCAAAAAAATCAAGCTAAAGAAAGTGAGCAATATAAACGGGTACCATCGACAACTGCCAATGGTGGTTCATTTCCCTTTCGTTTTTTCCTCTGCAATTTCTGTTTAGTACTTTGTTCTTCCCTCTGTTCTGATTGTTGCCTTTTTCCATGAAGCTCAGATTTTTGGAGCACGTGCACCTGTTGAAATCCATGATTATTTTGCAGCTTTTGTTGATTGCCTAGGAGAAGCTTGTTAACAAGCCTGTTTTCCCATTGAAGCATGCTTTCACCGTACTCTGGTTTTTCTTGCAATGTATTTGCAGCTTCTGATGTTTTATGCAAGTATGGTATCATGTACTGCATCTCATCCTTGAAAACTGGGTCCTTGATGTCAATTCTTTCAGCGCCCTTCTGTTCCCTGTGCTTTATAATATCCTGTTTTCTCTCCTTTTCCTGAATTTCCTTTCTACTTCCATAGAATTCAAGTGGAAAATACCACTTCTCTATTTGTCTACCTTGATCGTGGCTTTTCTCAAGCTTGTCTCTGGTTTTATGTCTTCCAAGTCCTCTCGGAAAGGTAATTTGTCATGAACAGCAACTCTTGTGCTACCATTGCTAGTTGTCAAAGATTTTCCAGCTTGTGATGTAACTGTATCCTGAATAATGGAATCTTGCTGGCTGGTGTTGCCTTCTGTTTTACTGGTGGGAGAACCAGGGTTGCAGAATCTTTTGTCCTTTGTTCAGCCTTCTTGGTACTTTCCTGTGGAGGTTTCTTTAAAACCCTTCCTTCTACTTTTCTCTTTACAGACTCCTTTGTGGCGACTTTCAAATCTATACTTCCTGGAAGTTCATCTAGTCCAATCAGTTTTGCGATTACATTTGGAATTCTCGACTTTTCTTGTTTGGACTGTAATGAACTTGTGTGACTTTGTTCTGAGAATGCAGTGAGAGTTTTAATGTCAGGATCATAGCTAACTGATCGCTTGTGAGAATGTGAAGAGGCAGCCATAACTTTCTTCTTATGCTTGGAATTAGTAACCTCTGAAGAGAGGTAAGAGCTGCCAGCCTCTGCCTGAGATCAGTCCTTGCTACTTCTTGAGTGTCATTATAATTTCTTGATGGTCTGTCAGAAGAATCTTGGCCTATCCAATTGCATTTGATCAGCTATTTGGACAGAGTTCTCATCATCATTTTCATCCTCCTCTAGCAATGTTATCCGACTTGTTCTCTGTGGCTTTATCTAGTACTCTGAAGCCTCCTGCAGGTTTACAAGCATCCTTAAGAGACTCCTCCAAGTCCATTGCTCCTTTCAATAGTTTCCTTCCAACTTCTATCGATTATCAGTCAAAGTTGAGGCCACTAGAGCAGGTTGGAGGATCTGATTTAACTTATCCCTTGATATTTCTTCAATATGGAGATGTGAGAGTAAGTAGTTGGCTATTTGAAGGTTGATGCCTATTTAGAAACCTTTTTCTTCTTTCCATCTTTCCATAGTCCATCTGTTTCCTTCTCATGTTATGCAGAAAACTGAAAATTGAATTTTATTGCACGAAGAATCTATTCCTCTTAGCTTTCCTCGTTTTTCAAGTGCAAAAGCCGGGGCCACTAACAGATCTCCTATTTGTTCCGACTTGTGGCCTCTATCAAAAGGAACAATCTGATTAGATACCCTCCCAGTGGTGGTTGATTTCCTGCCTCTACTGGGTCTGTTTTGAGTGCTTCCAGATCTAATACCAACCTGCATGAAGCCAAACACTTTAACTAATTGAAATCGTGATATCTAATTAATATGTTGTATGAACTAATTACTTCCACTGAGCTTTGGAAACTTATCATTTTGAATGTCTTTTGTTCCCTGGATGATTTATAGGTTGTCTTGGAGTAAGCTTATGCATCTGCTCAAATACGCCACTAAAGGAACAGAGCAAATTATGCATTTGTGTTGCTTATTGATGGGTTTTGCTAGCCAGCTAAAACTCTATTATCGTGAATCTAGCCTTGCACAGGGTTCAATCTCTTAACGCCACCAAAGTGATGAAACCGTGTAAGCATATTTAAAAGAAAATCTTTGTTTTTCCTTCACGTTTCATCTTTCTATGTCTTACCTTCCCTGCCTTGTTTAATTTAATTGATCATAAACCCATCCACAAATGCTTCAATATATGTTCTTACATGAATTAAACAATTTTATCTTCTTTTAATTTCTATTTACGTGCAATGTTTCCAAAACATGGTTGGAGATTATTAGTCTGGAAGAGGGTAGCAGAGTGAAGCAATTATGCTGTACAACCTATACCAGACAAAACTAGATTTCCTTTAAAACAAAAGTTCAAAAGATTCTACACTCTCTTTGCTTCTTCGTTCAACGTCTCCAAGAGCAAAGAATTATTGCTTAATCACGTGGCTGATTTTGTTAGGTAAGAGAAAGAATACAATTAACAAAAGCTTTTTCAAACTTGGATGAAAGCAGTGGAAGAATGTATCTCCAGATGGAAAGAAAAGAAAGAACAGTGGCTGGTGCTACAATGACAAATTTCAACAACTGAATGCAAGACATCGAATTTGTATGATTGTTTTTCATTAGCATTAATTAGCTTTGAAATGTGCATAAGTTACGCCCTCTGCTTTTCTAATGTCTCCAAGACATCGAATAAGATTCATGATCACAAAAATTCATATTAAGGGTCTTAACTGAATTTTTGAAGGATGTTGTGAACTTGTAATTCTTTGATACATTTTCTAGTTCCACCAATGCGTGTTTAATGCAGAGGTTTCAGGAAATGCTCACCTGCAACCATTGGATTTGTACGCTTTGAGTTCTGAGAGGCAGCCATCCGTTCCTTCCGCAACCGAAGGTCATCTAACAGCTTTTGTGCAAAATCCGATCTCTTGGCCATGTTGGTACTCTCAAGGAGGTGCCTTCAACACTCTTTGCGCTAGCATAAACATTGCATTTCTTTACGTTGTGTTTCTCCCATTACAGATAAGAGGTAGAAACTGGAATGTTTTCGTTTCTTTTTCTAGTTGGGAGGGTTGTTTCAAAGTTGGGTGAGTTGGGAAGTTCCAGTCTCGTAGCAACAAAATTGAGTTTGAAAATGCATCTTAGAATAGGTTGACGGAAACTTTAGCTCTCTTTCACTCTGTAACATCACGAGTATCCAACTTTGATTCTAATCCAAGCAATGGCAGAAAGTTTCTTCCGAAGGGCTTCCTCTTACCAGCATCTTTCCCGTTTTTTTTTCTTTAAATTTTCACCAGTCCCTCTTCGTTCCCTTAAGCCACCTGAAACCTTTGCATCAAACTGATGGTCGATAGGCAGCATCTCCATAGCCATAGGCACATGACATTATGGGAGGGATAACTTAAAGAATTTTAAAGGAAAAGCAAGTCTCTTTAATTTTGCCATTCTTGTTCCACCTTTAATGTTTCATTAAACTTGAAAATCACAAAGTCGTGAACTCTACGTTAAAGCAGTTGATCTGGTTCAATATTTTTATAGTTGAAAAATAAGAGAAAAAAAATTAAAGATAGAGAAGAATGGCAGGCTTTTTGAAAAGGTAATCTTGAGAATAAGAGTGCGTGGGTGGGATGGGAAGCAGTCCTTTGGAGCTTTTAACTGACCCCACCATCATGGAACAAGCAAGAATTGGTTGGAGAAAGGGGAGTAATTAATATTCATTGATGAAATAAAACAAATAAAACTCCAATTTTGTTAAATAAAACTAAAACGTCGTTCCAAGGCAGAAAATCGATTATGTCATTCGGTTTCTAAACAAACACATTAAATTTATAACTTGACGTGGATTACCACGTATTTTCTATTTTTTTTTGAACCAATATTTTGTATTAAACTTAATAAGTAATAATTTTATCGACGATTTTCAAGGCATTAAGTTAAATTATTAATTTTATTAAAATAAATATTAATAATTATTTATAATATTAAAAATGTAATAATTAATAATTATTTTGATGAATTCGGAAATACTATCTTCCCAAGTATAGTCTCTTTAAAGATTGTATTTAGGGCGAACCCTAATTTCTTTTCTTTTGGGCCTGGTCCAAAACTACTCATTGCTGGCCTATTAACCCAAAATAATTAATAGTCTTGAGCAAGAACACCTGGCCGTGAAAAGTCTCGATCAAGGCCCAGCATCCAGAACCTTCTCAGCTAACAAGAGCCATTCACGCCTTGCGTACACTTCTCCACGAACAACCAAAATTCCCTCGACTCAAATGCAACCGTTGATTTCATCAACCGCAAAACAATCAAAGCCGTTGGATTGTCCTAGTTCTGTTCCAAAAATATCTGGCCCCTCTCTATTTATAACTCCTGTGGCGCGCCTCGTTCTCACGTTGCGATTCTGTCTTGTCGTTGCTTCTCTCAATCGAAATCTTCAGATCGTTTGACGGGCCTCGATTTCTGTTATCATGGCTTTTCCCTGTGTGGCTGGATTCCGTGAATCCTTTCCGTCATTCGCTTCGTCACTTGTTCGTCGCTCACAATATTATAAGTATCGATTTCCTCTCAGAGATCGGTTGGGGTAAGTCAATTAATAATTTTCTGTAATTAACTTCTATAGTGATTGTTCGGTTCATCGATGTTCTAAGCTAGAATTTTGCTCTTATCTCTCTTTTGAAGGCTGCTATATCTGATTTAGCTGAGGGGTGGGTCAATTCTTCTCCGAAGATGCTAATTTATCATGTTATCGAACTGTTATGCAAGTGTTTGGATCTGTATCTAAACCATGTGGTATTAAGCTTGAATCCTTTTTTTCTTGCCTATGTTCTGGTTTCTTAATTGCTTATTTGGGTTCTTTGGCGATTTTAGATCTGGAAACATTGTTCAGATTGGTTTTAAGATTCAGGAATTGGTGGGCTGATTTATGGATCAATTTTTATGAACGGTCGAATGATGCGATCTGGTACTGCTTTGTTTTCAACCACGTTTGTAGCGGTGAATGCATTGGGAGCCAGAATATGCTGTAAAACGGTTTGCTGGATGTTTTGTTAGATTTTGAGTTGTTTGGCGATTTAACTTTGTTCTTTTATACCAATCTCTGTATTGTAGATTGATGTAGTCATTGTTCTGTTGTATGGATCTAGTCTGATTAGATAGTTGTTATGAGTTGAAGAATCGAGTGATTGTGAGGTGAAAAAAGTTCTGAGGGGAAAGCAACAGAGTGATTGTTCTTTGTGTTATCTGACCTTTGCCATGACAGGTGCGCTTGCATGGCAGGTCATAAACCCTAATAAAATTTTCATTATCTTGGTTTTTTAGGGGGGAGATGGCACGGGAGATATGTTTTATTTTATTTATTTTCCCCGGCTCTCCCCCCTGTGTGTCTCTTCTCAATTGTCTTCTCTCTTAATTTCCCCTGCATCTCCAATTACGTATTTTTCATTTGTTGCTTTATGCAAATCATGCAATACCACTCCCAAATCAAAGCATGGCCTTTAGATAGACTGAAGCTGAATTCAATTCTGGAGAGCATATGGTTTTCAGTTATTGCGATTGCAACTAATAAGGTATATTCCTTCATTGCAATTTTAACCCAAAATGTTCTTTGCTTGTATTTAGTTAACTCTGCTACCCCAACGTTATCCCGCGCATCTTATGCCTGGTATTGATTTGATACCAACACATATGATACCATTTTATATCTCCATACGACAATTGAGTTTAATATTTTTTTTTGTTGAAAGCTCATGTTAAGGCTTGTCATGCATTTTACATGTTTTTGTATATATGATTGGCAATTAAAAGTTAGATAACAGGCCTGAGGAATTATGGGGATGGAATCAATATAGATGCTACTCAGCCTGTGGTCGGCATCCTTTTGATTTGATATGAGCTTAACTGAATGGTGTTGATCATAACCCATGGATGTTTTTCCTTTATTCTCTAGAGTTTGGTGTAATTTGTCTCAAAAGAAGTGGTGATCAGTGCATTGTAAATTGTCTGGAGGGCTGGGTCTTTTTATTGTAGCATTGCTGGGTATGCACGTGTACTAGTTCACAAATATGTTGTATGCTTCGTTGATCCAAGTGATGGCATCCTTTCAAATTGAGGCTGATGTCAAGATGTTTACCTATGGAAACTTTGTATTGATCGTGAAGCAGCGTGGAGGCTTTTAGACTCCTGTGTTTTTCGATCCCCTGTGAAAGGTCAGGAACATTTTGGATCTTTATCGCATGTAGTTATAGTCTTTTCTATTTGATAGCATGTGTACTAACTTGTTTTTGGGCCTTGGAGGAGCATATGCTGGGCTCTTTTGAAATTCACTCATTGATCTCCTAATGCAGGAACATTGCAAGTGATAGTGTCTCTGTCCAAATACGTTCTCTATGGTGACTTTCTTTTAGTCTGCAACTCTACATGGAAGCACTGAACCATTAGACCTGAACAATTTTATTTTCTAAAAAGATTTTGTTGACGGTATTTATTTTGCCTTTTTTTGGGGCCAATTTTTAAGATTTAAGGAAGGGGGATTCGAGCTCTGCTCTTCGGTTTGAGGGAGCATGTGTCAACTAACTGAATCAAATGCTCGGGAGCCCTTTATTCTGCGTTAGAACTTTACTTTCCTGACTGGTAACATAGAGTCTGTTTCTGCTTGTTTTTAAGTTAATAGTGTTAACACTTTGCCTAATCATTTCAGCATCAGACAATCTAATTTGAGGATTGCTGCGGAAAGGAAAACTTTAGCGATCAGCTGTATGTTAAACCAATGGTATATGCGACCAAAGGCCATTCTACATATTAGTGTGGTCAGCCATGAAAATTGATGAGTTTGTAATGAATCTTCAAACTTCATGAATTCTGATCATTCTTTGATGCTCTGGTTCTGTTTCTTTTAGTAGGAGGGCATAGCTGTTTTTGTTTTGATAGTTATTCTAATATGTACAAGGAATCATTTTTTCTTTGAAGTTGTTGGTTGCGAAATTCCTCGGATCTTATCCTACATACTTGCGAATGTTTTTTGCCCAAATTTTAGCTATTAATTCCAGTTTCTATTTGTTCTTTTTTTCTGTTTTAGATTGATTTTTTTTTCTGGTATCTTTGTTATACGAAGCTTTCAAGTCATTGTCATACTTTACTGGCTTTTTCGTTGAACCTATTGTTATTTTTGTTGGTTATGATAAAATGGTAAAAAGAGTGACGAATAGTGTAATAAGATGTTTCACTGGTAGGTTGGTATGTTGTCCGGTGTTTAGCTAATTGTAAATGAATTGCTACTTTTGAATCGAAACGTAATTCGGTTATGTTTACCCATTTTTATGTAGTTTTAATAAGTAGTGGAAGTATTCGTCTTCTTTTGAAGAAAAATTAGTTCTGGTGTAGGTTGCAGGAAGGGACAGGCAGCAAAGGTTCGGTGTAGGCGGGTGAAGCCCAATTTTGTGGGCCTAACTCCTTTTATGCTCGGCTTTTGTGATATAGAACCTGTATTTGGCAACGTGATGTGGATCCATAAGCTCAAAATTGGTAGAGCGCTCAAACATTGTGGTTTGGGAGGCTGGTGGTTCGAATCCACCTGGATCCTTGACAGTTCTAATTCTCATTTAGTTGAAGGATATATGTCTATGCGAAATAATAAATGGAGCTAACAAATATAATAATAATAGTGAAGACTAAAGCAGGTTTCTCCCCTGTAGATGCCGTCGAAAGATACTATTTTTTGAAAATATTTGTTAATACCTAACTAAACGTGATTGTGGGGCATGGATTTTAGAGGTAATTTTTTTATTATTGATGAATGATGGGAAGCTATTTGATGTTCAACGGGCCGCCTGATGGCTGCCCGCAATGCAACTATATCTTTGAAATGGTGTGGCCTTTGGGAGGCTGGACAAGCACTTGTTTTGGGGGTGTTTCCTAGAAGATTTTTATCGGTAAATATGCGCCGTGGACCGGTGGCTGTGTCTCTGTTAAAATCAAATAAATATATGCTTTATGCTTTGCGTCCTTCCCCTCAATGGAATCTGACCGAATCCCATTGCACAAATAATATTAAAATTAATTAATCTGATCAGATCAGATCCACTCGCAATTTATCATTTTGAACCCTGGTAGAAGAAAGTTCATGATAGCAAAACGACATTGAAAATTTTGCTACTTCTGGCGTGGTATTGGGAAATCATAAGGAGAAGACACTTTAAAAAAAAGAGTCCGAAGCATCCATTGCACGGATGAATTGACTAGAAGTATTGCAGCAGAGTGGGCCACATGTTTAGGACTTTTCCTTAGAAGCGATATCCAATGCCTATATTTTCTTTTGGACAGGGCATCAGTGTAGTCTGTCGGTGGCTGCCCACGTTTTTCAACCCATATTGGCAGATCCTATTGTATTTATTTTTCACTCTTGTTAATTTTTATTTTCTCGATTTTGTCCACCGTAATTATAACTGTTGACTTTGTTTTTCTCTACTGTCGAGTTTTTTTTTTTTTTCCTTTTTGTTTCCAAAAATCTTGATGTATTAGCCCAAAATTTTGGTTATGTTTATTCTTTAGATATTACTGTTTTTATTATATAGTTCAAATTGGTTTATTTGATTATTTTTTATGGAAGATCTTAATTTTGATCTGGAAAAGAAAAAAAGGATAACTTATTTTTTTTTCTCGAACTTATTAGTTTATTATTCTAAAATTGTTGCTACTTTATTTCAGTTTGTTTTTACACGTCTTAAATTAAATTCTGGATTCAGTCTCTCCTGTCGCCTGTATTTTTCCCTTCAAAGACGGCTAAACCTTCCCTAAAAATTTTACCTACCCTTCCTGCCTCTGTTTAAAACTATGGCGTTCCGTCTGTCTGAATCTGAAATTTAAGTTTCGTTGCTGTCAAAATTAGGTCTGCAATTTATCACAAAACGACAACAAGTGGCCGTAGTACTTTTCCAAAAGAAAAGAAAAAAAAGAAGCGAAGTCATAAAAGGTGGTTAACAAAGAATCATGATCTAGACATTTAAGCTCTTTCCTCTTTAACTTTCAATCTTCCTGTTGGCTTAAATGGTCGTGTTTTACAACACCATGCCACTTTGTTGATCAAAGATCAAAGCAGAGTCTTTTGCTCTGTTTCTTTTCAGAGGCTAGGACTGAAAGCAAAGGTAATTTTTTTTTTTTTTAAAGATGTCAAACCCTGGATGCATTTCTGTAAGACTGCAACTTAGTTTTTTTTTTTTTTCCCATATCTTTCGCTGCCCTTTTTTTATTCTTTTTCTTTGCATTCATTCATCTATCTTTCATTTCATTTCTCTTTTGATATTTTTCTTTTTTTACCTGAATTTTTGAAAACCTAGTTGAACTGATTTTTAAGAGTGCAGAAGCTATTCTGTATTATCATTGTACTTAGATTCTATATATTTTTAGTAGAAAAAAATAAAAGCAGGATAATTTACAACAAAATTGCTTTTATCATACTAGGCTTGGCCAAACAAGTTGAACTATAGAGTCAGGGCCAGGACAACCTAAGTGTTTACTCTTACTTGCTAGGCCGGTGTAACATGCATCTTCCTTTTTCTCCGTGATTAATGGCCTATAGGCGTTTTAGATTAAAGAATCTTCTAATTCATTTTTTTTTCATTAAAATTAAAACACCTTTGGTATTTTATGAGATCGGAATTCATCGGATGTTTCTCTATTTTTCTTCTGAAGTTTTAGCAGGTGTTGAATCATGCTTCTTCCGTTGATTTAAACTTGTAAAATTGTGTGACGAATTGACCCCATAGGGGAAGACTGGTTATTGATGGAAATTTGATGGTGACTTTTGATAAATATAAGGCTAATCTCTGATGGGAATGAAATGAAACCAGGTGGCTTTTCTTAGGTGTGGTTCAGGCTTACGACCGAGGCCTCATCCGCATTCCCATGGTGCATATGATCTCGCAGTGCTATCTTTTATTTCCCCTTATTTTCCCTTGTAGCAAATAGTACCAGGCACTTAGCAATGTTATCTCAATTCTGTGGATGACATAGCTGCAGCCGTAATTCATTGCTGATTCTTATGATGCAGGCATGCAGCTCTGTTAGCGGCTTGACTTGAAGTCTTGAAGGTGCTGTCTAAAGTTTGCTTTGATTTGGTTGTAGTTGAACATTAGAATGAAGTTCTTGATTTAATTCTTATTTCTCGCGCTATTTTCGCATTTTAATGTTTTCCTTCCTAGATTGTAGTTGTTTGTTTTTTTTTGGAGTGGGAGGAACTGGAATCATAGTATCTATGCAATTTCTTTGCCTGTTAAGGTGTACAGGGCTAATTTCTTGATTCTTGCATATATTTTTGCTCTAAAAGCTGATTACCACCCATTCAGTTGATTAATTCTGAAAAATAAATCCCGTCTTATGTATTGGAATGCAGATTGCAAGCGTTTGTCAGATCCTAGTATCAGTTAAAATGTTTAGTAGATGGAGCAATTCTCATCACAACCAAGAGAATGATCCATTGCAGCATGAATCCAAGGTAATAAAGTTGGACCAAGTGGTGAGTTAATTAATTATGACAAAACTTCTCTGTTGTCTATTGAAATCTCCCTTTGCTGCTCCTTATCTTGGGAAATTTTGCACCCATAGATATTATCAATATGATCTACGTAATAAAGTGGAAGTACAAGCAGGTCAAGGAGCTTAGAGTTGCACTTGGACCACTATCTGGGCGCAGTTTGAAATATTGTACTGATACCTGCTTGAGGAGATACTTGGAGGCAAGAAACTGGAATCTTGACAAATCGAAGAAAATGCTGGAAGAGACACTCAAATGGAGATCAGCCTATAAGCCCGAGGAAATACGTTGGGTAATTTCTCTACCTTTAATTGTTCATAAAGAGGTTTAATGGTGGTGAATTGTGATTGACTGATACAATAGTAATCAATAGTTATCTCTGAGGTTGTTGAGAATAAATTTTCCGTAATCACATTAGATGTTTTGTTATCAGCATGAAGTTGCAGTAGAAGGTGAGACTGGAAAAATATCCAGGGCAAACTTTCATGACCGACATGGTAGGACAGTTCTTATATTGCGACCAGGAAAGCAGGTAATAGGTTTACGTTAAATCAAAACCAAAACTCTAGAGTTAAATGTAAGTTTTGGAAATTAACATTGCCAAAAACTGTTGCAGAACACCACATCGTTGGACAATCAGTTTCGCCATTTGGTGTATCTGATAGAGAATGCTATCCTGAACCTTCCAGAGGGTCAAGAACAGATGGCATGGTTGATAGACTTCACTGGGTGGACATTGAGCACAAGTGTGCCCATCAAGTCAGCTCGCGACACCATTAATGTATTACAAAACCACTATCCTGAGAGATTGGCTATAGCATTTCTCTATAATCCTCCAAGAATTTTTGAAGCATTCTGGAAGGTTTGAGGCTGCCAATGATAAACCTTATTTATTAAAATTAAAATTCCAACATTCTACCAATAAGCCACACAACTGTTGGCACCACCAGTAACAAATATTAACCAACTTGCTTTGGTTTCGTTTCTGCAGATTGTTAAGTATTTTCTGGATGCAAAAACCTTTCAAAAGGTGAAGTTTGTGTACCCTAAGAATAAAGACAGCGTGGAGCTCATGCGATCATATTTTGATGAGGAAAATCTACCAACTGAATTTGGAGGAAAGGCCGTATTGGAGTACAACCATGAAGAATTCTCCAAACAAATGATCCAGGACGATGTCAAGTCTGCCAATTTGTGGGGATTCGACGATGAATTCCACTGTGTTGGCAATGGGCACTCTGGAGCCGAGATTGCTCCGGAGCCAGTATGCCTTGCACCACCAGCCAGTTGACCTACCTGTTCTCAGCTAATTGTGTAGTAGTAAATTGTTAAATATATCGTCTGTGCAACTGAACGTGAGCTGGACGTAGCAAGCAGTGACATGACCTTTTGACTAACGGGGGCTGCAATTGATGCATGGCCAAGGGAGGATAAACATTCAGCTTGTTGCTACTCGAATGAGATTATTTTCTGTTATTCCGTCGATGATGTACGGTACCTGGCCGCTAGTAGGCTTCTATATGTATTAAAGGGAAAATAGGCATGTGATTCCTTCAAGAAAGTTGCCAAATCAAAACCTAAAGCTTATTCTATACAAGAATCACATCTAGTTGATCATGAATCAAGTTCTGATGAGAAAATCAACTTGAAACTGCATTTTGCGGATTTCGAATTTAGCAGGTTTTGAATTTTTGTGTGCACAGGAAACTTTTCCCTTCCCTCATTCGCCCCCTCTCGGGACTTTAATCCTTGTTGAAACTCTCGATATGGGATCACAGCATTGGAAAAACCATAGAAGTTGGTAACTAAAACCTGTTCCAAATTTAACTTTATTCTGATAATCTTAGTGCATAATTGATTCAATGTTAAGAAAAACAGGTTCAGACAACAATTCAGAGGAAATCAGTCGATGGACTCTCTCTCTCTCTCTCTAGATATTTGGATCTTTTTGGATGTTAATTTGCAGGCATAAACACAATGATGAATTAGTTTGAATTTTAGCTGAATTTTGGGTTATAAATATTGATCCAATTAGCTCTGATGACTGAATTTTGGGGTCTAAAGGAAATTGAGTTTTGGAGGCTCATCCAAGAAATTCAGTTCCATGATGTATAATAGTACGCTTGAACTTGTTACTGAGGTAATTGGAAAAAGCCCTTCTTGGTGGAAGGTTTGTCAATGAAAGCATGAAACTTCTTCGCTGGCTTGAAAGGCTTAGAATGCAAATCTAGCGTATGCCTTACACAAATGCAATATATATATAGGTAGGCCTAATTAGGCCTAACTTCAACTGCCAAATCTAGGCCTAACTTCAACTGCAGATCGAGTCATTCTAAAAGACCCTCCACGTAGCTTGGAGTCTGGGGGATTTTCTATTGAGCTCATGTCCTTTCTGTTCAAAAAGGTTATTCCGTAGTAAAAAAAAAAAAAAATTGATTCCGTGTCGTTTCAATCAAAATCCAAAGTGACCGAGTCTGACGCAGCTAATTGACCCCGCCTCGGTATTCAATCTTATAATGGATTTGTGGGGGCACTTTTAGGCGTCGATGCACTATCAAAACAGTTATAGCTACCTTTAGCCGTCTATGTTATGGGATTATGCCACTTTGCATTTCAATCTTCCCTTCCAATTTATATTTTCTCGGTTTTATTTATTTATATTTATTTTTTGGTTGATTTAGCAAAACTGATGGATACTTGAAAATTGCTTAATAACAATAATGACACAAGCATGATTCCCAGAGCTGGAAACCAATACAAATTGTTCCAACCTAGCTTAATGCTAATTTGGTCGCAGCCACTGAAGCAAAAAAATGTCATGCTCAAATCTAAGAATAAAGTTGTTGACAAACAGTAAAGTTAAAAGCTTTATCTTTGTTGTCCCCTTCAAAAAAAAAAAAAAAGAAGAGGCTTTATCAAGTTTTTCTTGTACAATTTTCTCGGGAAATAGAATTTATTCCAAATTTCGATGAGAAAAGAAGAGGGAAATAATATAGAGGCAATTCAATTATTGGAACTAAAAATCTTAATGAAATAATAAAAGTTGTTACAATAATTCTCATAGTGTATGTGTAAATACACCAAATCAAAGATTTCTCCAACAAAAAGGCACTTTTTATGTAAACAAAGAGAAAACAAAAGACAAAAAAGTTTAAACTTAATCATCAATATATACGTATAGTATTCATGTTATTTTTTAAATATTATATTAACTTAGACTTATATTCAATTCGAATGTATTCAAAAATATTGTTCACCGTGTAAAAGAACTCTAGAAATCGTTGAAAAAGCATGAGTCTGGCTTTGGTTAAAAGTTCTCTTTGTGAAATTCGAACTTTGTGGAGGTCTTGTGAGAGAAATCCAAAGCTAATTGTCTTAGCTCTTTGGTTAGTGCGGGTGCCCCACAGTAGAAAACTCCTGCATCATCCATGGAAAAACTAAATATATTATTAATTAAAGATATATATATATATTTATATATATAGCCGTAGATAATAGACTTAAAAAAAGAGGGTTAGGCGAAAGTGAAAACTGACCAATTCTTTCGTCAGGATGATGTACAGCAATCTTCTTGTAGACTTGACGCCAATTGGGCTTGGCAAAGTGGGATTTGACACGAGTTCCCGAGACGACGTCGACGCCGCTTTTGGCATGGTGAAGAGATTGAAGCATTGTTATGAGAGCTGACCTGGCGTCTCCTTCTTCGTACACGCTGGTGCAATAGTTGTGGAGCTCGATTACCTTTTTCTCGTCCATCTCGGCTACTTCGTTCATTATTCCTTTGAACCACTCGAAGGACCCTTGCTCCCTCGTCACCCAATAGAAGTAAGCTTTCCTTGTCCTGAACCCTTGGCTGTTATTGTTCTTGTTGTAATTCCCATTCTCCTCCATGGCAGATCCTGGGACCGAATCCTCTTCCATTTTCATGCTGTTGATGATGTCCTTCACGATGCTGATCATAGGGGTAGCACCAATTCCAAGCCCCACCAGGAGCACCACATCGTATTTCTTGTAGTCCTGCGCTGGAGCTCCGTATGGACCGTCGATCAAAATCTTAGGGAAGCTGCACATCAATTATTTACAATAATCTAAACCAATTCATTATAAAACATGACACATTATTGTTGGTTCTTTTAATGAGCAAATCTTACCTAGTATTGGTTCCTTCAGCCCTGAGCAGCCCGCTCTTCCCAGCAGGTGGAGGCTGACAGACCTGTTTAGTGTCCCATTCAAGCAAAAACCGATAAGGCACTTGATTTTAGTTTCAACTGTTAACAGCTTGAAGGAGAAAGCAACATTAACCAACCTCAGAGAAAACAGTTTTGAGCTGCCTTGTCCAATCGCCCA
>JBBYHK010486029.1:3348-14315 GCA_038382065.1 Adansonia grandidieri | reverse complement strand
AATAATTATTGTTCCTTTTGTGATTAGGCACCATAAACATGTTCTTCTTACTGGGATACACGATATTGATGCTTTGGTTTCACAACAAAGGTTTTTCATTCCACCATTTCCTTAGATTCAAAATTTGTACATCAAGTGAGATATATAATAATCTCTGTTCTATTCATGATTTGGCACCATAAACATATTTTCCTTATTGGGATACATGATATTGATGCTTTTGTTTTGCAAGAAAAGCTTTTCTTTCTACCATTTTCCTTAGAATGAATGTTTATCAATTAAAAGGGATAAATATGGATTCTCATAAAAATCTACATTCATTTCATGATTAGACACCACAAACATGTTCTCCTCATTGTCATGCACATTATTGATGCTTTGATTTCGCAAAAAAAACTTTTATTTTCACATTTTTCTTAGAATCAAAGTTCATTTGTCAAATAAAACAAAGAATGATTCTTGTAATAATCTCCATTATTTTTGTGATTGGTCACCATAAACATGTTCATTTTACTAGGATCCATGATATTGATGTTTTGGATTTATAAGAAAAGCTTTTCTTTTTGCCATTTTCTTTAAGATTATTACAAGAATCCTTTAAATGATACAAACATGGATTCTTATAATAATCTTCATTCTCTTCATCATTAGGCACCACAAACACATTTTAATCATTGTCATACACGATATCGATGCTTTGCTTTCATAGTAAAAGCTTTATTTTCCACCATTTCCTTCAGAATTAAAGTTCATTTGTTAAAAAAGACAAACAATGATTCTTGCAATAATCTTTGTTCTTTTCATGATTGGTGACCCTGAAAACATTTTCGTCAATTTGATATAGGATATTCATGCTTTTATTTTGCAGAAAAGCTTTCTTTCCCAACATTTTTCTTAAAATCAAGGTTCATCCCTCAAAATAAGTAACAAGTCTCATAGTAATCTCCATTCTTTTTGCGATTGGACACCATAAACATGTTCTCTTCATTGTCTTACATGATATTAATGCTTTAGTTTCACAAGAAAAGCTTTTTTTGCCATTTTCCTTAAAATCAAAGTTTATCCTTCAAATGTGACAAACAAGGATTGTTTTAATAATCTCTTTTCTTCTTGTGATTGGGCACCATTAACACATTCTACTCATTTGGGATACACAATATTGATGCTTTGGTATTGCAAGAAAAGCTTTCTTTTCCACCATATTCCTTAGAATCAATGTTTATCTCTTAAATGAGATAGACATTGATTCCCACAACAATCTCTATTTCTTTCATGATTAGGCAGCACAAGCATGTTCATCTCATTGTAATACATGATATTGATCCTTTGGTTTCACAGGAAAGCCTTTTCGTTCCACCATTTTCCTTAAAATCAAAATTTATTGGTCAAATGAGATAAACAAGGATTCTCGTAATAATCTCTATCTTTTCATGATTAGGCACCATAAACATATTGCCTTCATTTTCATATATGATATTCATGCTTTATTTTTGCAAGAAAACCTTTGCTTTCCATTATTTTCCATAGAATCAAAGCTTATTTGTTATATAAGACAAATAAGGATTCTTGTAATAATCTCCATTCTTTTCATGATTGGGCACCTAATAACATTTTCCTCACTAGTAAACATGGTATTGATTCTTTGTTTTCACAATAAAACCAAACCATAAACAAGGATTCTTGTAACAAAAGAAACAAAGATTCTTGTAATAAGATAAACAAGGATTCTTGTAATAATTTACATTTTTTCTTGATTGGGCACCGTAAACACATTCTCCTTATTTTCATACATGATATTGATGCTTTGGTGTCATGAGAAAAGCTTTTCTTTCTAACATTTTAATTAGAATCAAAGTTCATCCATTAAATAAAATAAATAGGGATTCCTGTAATAATCTTTGTTATTCTCATGATTGGGCACGATAAACATGTTTTCCTCACTAGGATACACGATTATTGCTTTGGCTTCATAAGAAAAGCTTTTTTTAACCATTTTCCTTATATTCAAGGTCCATCCCTCATATGAGACAAACATGGATTCTTATAATAATCTTCGTTCTTTTCATGATTGGGCACCAAAAACACATTCTCCTCATTGTCATACACGATATTGATTCTTTGGTTTTGCAAGAAAAACTTTTCTTTCCATATTTTCCTTACAATTAAAGTTCATTTGTCAGATAAGACTTAAAGTTCATTTGTCAGATAAGACAAATGAGGAATCTTGTAATAATCTCTATTCCTTTTAGGATTGGGCACCATAAACATGCTCTTCTCATTGTCATACACAATATTAATGCTTTGGTTTCATAATAAAAGCTTTTCTTTCCACCATTTTTCTTAAAATCAAAGTCATCCATCGAATAAGACAGATAAGGATTCATATAATAATCTTCATTTTTCTCCTGATTAGGCATCATAAACATGTTTTTTACACTAGGATACACGATATTGATGCTTTGGTTCCATAAGAAAAACTTTCTTTTCAACCATTTTCCTTAGTTTGCCCCTCATATAAGGCAAACATGGATTCTTATAATAATATCCATTTTTTTTGTGATTAGGCACCACAAACACATTTTCCATATTGTCATACATGATATTGATGCTTTAGTTTTGCAAGAAAAGCTTTTCTTTCCACTATTTTCATTGGAATCAAAGTTCGTTCGTTAAATAAGACAAACAAGGAATCTTGTAATAATCTCTTCTTAATTGGGCACCACAAACACGTTCTTTTCATTGCCATATACAATATTGATGCTTTGCTCTTGTAAGATAAAATTTTCTTTTTACCATTTTTTGTGAAATCAATGTTCATCCATCAAATGAGACAAGCAAGGATTCTTTCAACAATCTTTTTTTTCTTTCGATTAGACATTGCAAACGCATTTTTCTTATTAGGATATATAATATTGATGCTTTGGTTTCACAAGAAAAGTTTTTTTTCCATTATTTTTCTTAGAATCAAAGTTCATCTGTCAAATGAGACAAGTAAGGATTCTTAACAATCTCCGTCTTTTTCATGATTAGGTACTATAAACACTTTCTCCTAACTAGGATACATGATATTGATGCTCTTATCTCTTAAGAAAAAATTTTATTTCCCCTATTTTTCTTATAATCAAAGTCTGACCATCAAATGAGACAAATAGTGATTTTTATAATAATCTCTATTCTTTTTATGATTGGTCACAATCAACGTTCTCCTTATTGAGATATGCAATATATATGCTTTGGTTTTGCAAGAGTTTCAAACATTTTTGTAGAATCAATTTTTGTCCCTCAGAAGAGACAAACAAGGATTCTTGTAATAATCTCCATTCTTTTTGTGATTGGGCACCATAAACAGGTTTTCCTCATTGTTGTACATGATATTGGTGCATTGGTTTTGTAAGAAAAGCTTTTCTTTCTACCATTTTCCCTAAACTCAAAGTTTATCCTTCAAATAAGAGAAACAATGATTCTTGTAATGATCTCCATTCTTTTCATAATTGGGCACTATAAACATGTTCTCCTTATTGTCAGACATGATATTTATGCATTGGTTTCACAAGTAAAGAATTTCTTTCCACCATTATAATTAGAATAAAACTTCATCCATTAAACAAGACAAATAAGGATTCTTACAATAATCTCCGTTCTTCTCATGATTGAACACCACAAAGACGTTTTCCTCACTTAGAGAAACGACATTGGTGCATTGGTGTATCACAATTTAGTGTGTGTTGTGTGTGTATGTGTGCGTTGTGTGTGTATGTGTGCATATACATTGTTTTTTTCAATTTTTTTACATAACACTTTTTTCCTTAACCTACATGGTAGGTATGATATAATCTGGTTATCTTTTTATCTACTTGATTTCAATTTTAAATGAAATTTTAATTTTCAAAAAATAGAATTCAAACCACAAGCATCACATTATTTTAATACTTATCCTCTATTAAAATGTCTTAAAAAATTATTTAAAGAGATAAAAAGGTGTCAACTAGGTACTAGCTCCATTGGCATGACGTTGTTGATAGACTCCTGGAGATTACTAGTTTGAAAGGGCTTAGAGGTGTAATGCCTTTCTCAGGTGAGTTAATTAGATAAGGGTTAAAGGGTTATAGAGGATTAAGGATATAAAAAAAGAGACTAAAAGGTTTATATCATAAAAATTGGCATTCTTTAAATACTAGATATATGTACACTCACCATCTGGGTTAAAGAAAAAAATTTATGTGACAAACTATATTTTGAAAGAAAAACATTTATATGGGTAATCCATACAATATATTAGAGGTGTTTATTGCTCAGGTCTATATGGTATCAATATCATATATACTTGTCAAAGCTCGACTTGGCTCAAAACATGAGCCTTAAATTTTATCCAAACATGGTCATTTTTGTAAATGGATAACTTAGACCCATTTAGGATTGCACTTTTTTCTCTAAAAAAATTATTTAATCATTAACAGTTTTTATATTTTTCTTTTATTTAAATATGGACAACTTAGTATAATTTTTAATAGTTACACTACAACACTATATATTTAATAATAGATATAAAAATAAAAAAAACAATATATTATATAATTAGAAAATAGTTTGGAACGGGTTCGAGTATTAAATGTTGGAACCAAAGCCCAGTTCATTTTTAATCGAGCCTTACTTTTTGCCCAAGTCTATTTTCGAGCCAATTGTTTTTTGTTCAAACCTTCCTAAATAGTAGGTACACCATTAGGATTAAACGAATAAACTAACCTTTAAACATTTCTGCAATATATAATAAGATTGATTGAGTTAGTGTCAAGAGACAAATGGCATGAACTCAATTAAGGAACGTACAAGAAAACCAAATTTAAGTTACAATAATAAAATGAAATTAGTGGTATTTAAGTGTTCTAATTAAAAAAAAAAACTACTTACTAAAATTACTTAAATATGTAACATTTTTAATTATTTAAAAAATAACAAATCACTTATATTTTAACTTATTATTTTTTAAAATATATATTTATAAAAATTACCCCGCTTTTATTAATGTGATAAATACTAATTTTTTTAAGAAATGTCATTAGTTTTTAAATAAGAATTGGTAGATTTTAAAGTGCGTGATTAGTTTTTTAATATAAAAAATCAAAAGATATATATATATATATATCCTTATTGTATTTATATTTGACTTATGATTTATTGGTTTTTTTAATCAGTTATTTAGTGGAGTTGGAGCAATTGAACACATGGCACTAACTCATTTAAAGATTTAATGATATTATAGATTAATATCCACGCATCTGCTATGAGTAGTACGTAGCTTTTATCGTAATTATTATATACAACCAAATAAGCGCATAATCTAGCATTTACCCCCAATGCTAAAAGTTGTTTGACAATCTATGCATTTGTATCGTATTCATATTATTTTTATATATTATAATCACATTGATAATACTATATGTTATATAAATTTTGAAATGTTAGTAATTCCTATTATATAGTTTTCATGTTTGTATATTCATATCGTGTTTATGTTTTCTATGCTATGTCGTGTTCATATTTTTGTAACGTGTTCAAAAATTATCTAATTACTAAAAATTTTGAATGAAAAATTACGAATACATGGTCACAGCTAAAAATAAACTAGATAAAAAAACATTTTATTGAAACATCACCTTCATCTACACATTCTATGCATTAAAATATGCTGTCAAAATTGTGCAACAAGGAAGGGCTAGCCTTCCAACTCAACAAGTACATTGATCAACCATTGAAAATCTGTAATACAATTGTCTACATTTAACTGTGAGACATTTTTCAAAAGTGTCAATGCTTTTTAAAAGAGTAAAATATTTAAGAAATAAATTTATTTTTGTTGCATTCAAAATTTATTTTTAAAAAACTTACTTTTTTTGAAATATCTATAATATATATACAAGTAAGAATGTGAAATTTTTTTGTGAACTAACAAATTTTTTTATTGTTCATTAAATTTCTAAGTTGCAATTGTATTTTTTTCTTTTACTATTTATAAGTTTTATTTATATTATAAGTAAGAATTTTAGTTTTATTAAAAAAAAATTTGTTAAATAAATTTATTCGATAATAAATAAGAAAAAGTTAAGATTTACATTAAACTATTTTATTTTTAACATTTATTTGTTAAGTTTATTGAGTTTATTTATTTGTTAAAGTTAAGATAACAAAAAAAAACTTTTGTTAAATAAATTTATTTGTTAAATTTTTCATTAACCTTGGAAAGTATTGAGTTTATTTCGTATAAAAAAGTTAAAACTTACATTAAATAAAATAAACTTTATATTAATTTAATACAATTTGTATAAGAAACAAACTTTGCATGTTAGTATAAATTTTGTTAATAAACACTTTATTAATTTTATATATTGTAAAATATATAATTATATGTTTAAAAATGTATAAAACAATGAAAATTCATGTGCGATGACATATGTAACAGTAAATACTAATAAAGATAAATATCAAAAACTAAAAAAATAAAAAATGAGCAGCCGCTTCTATTTTGACTTATCCTGGCTTATTTGTAAGATCTTTAATGCTTTTTAAGTCAAATATATTGAAAATGTGGATTCTCCTTTTCAACCTCAATATTAAGACCCATATCTTTTTTTTTTTGAAAAAAAAAAGATAGTTCGTGTATTTTATGGTTTATGATTATGTCAAAAAGATAGATTGTGTACGTAATTTATGGTGTTATAATCGTGTTGAAAATATTTTATATTTATATAAATTTTGATATATTAAAAATTTGTATTATATAATTATTTGACACATTGTGTATTTGTCAAATTTTTATGTTATTTTTTCATTTCGTCTGCTATATCATGCTTCGATTTCTTTTTATAGCATGTAATCATGCTAGTTTAGTCTCATTATGCTCCTCACCTCTTTCCTACTCTTTCATTATTTTTCTCCATTTGTATCTCAAAGCTACACACCTTAGTCTTTCCTTACCTGGGTATATTTCCTTTACTTACCTTTGTTTTATTTTCATTTTTTTCATTTTTGATTTTACATTTTTTCTTTATTTTTTTCTTCCATTTTTTGTTTTGCTATAAATTTTATGCTATATCTTATTTCTTTCCTCGAACAATGACATAGAAATTTATGAATTAAACTAAACTTGGAATAATGAAGTTAGGTTCCTAAATTCATTCGTGGAAGGCAACAAGATAGAAAAATGGTTTCTTTGTTTTCAATCATTTTCACTTATCATCTAAAACCATTGAAACCATGTTCAAGTTCTGAATCTTTGATTTTTGATTGTCTTCAATGACATATGGCATTGAACATTTCTTTGAATAGAAAATTAATTAAGAATTATGTACGTTTCTTTAACTCAGTTAAATTTAATCTTATTTTCTTTCACTATACATGTGTGTGTGTGTGTATATATATATATTGGTAAATAGTAACTCTTTAATTTCCTAGAAAATGTCATAGAATGATGCGTTTTTTTTTTATCTTGTTTATAACATAAATGATAGGAAAAAAAATTTTATGTTCTTTTTATCTTGGATGAAGTGCTTGTTGAACCATTTTTTTGTTATTTTAAATATGGTAACCTCCAATAGTAAAAAACCTTAATTATTATAGGGATTTGCTTAGGAATAAGAGAAGGAATCTCATATAAATATAATGGATAAAGGCTTTATCTTATTCATGGGAATTCCTTAAATATTCCACTTTGAAAGTGTTTAAGCTAGACAAAGAAAAATTTGTTTTATGGTGTTGATTTCAATTTTGTAAATAGATTATCAAATGCTTGTGATTGTGTAGAACTTATTGTATAGACCATGAAAATTTTGTGAGATTTAGCATAAAGTAGATTATTTTTCTCTATGGAACAAAAATACTTACATATTTATGTTCATATTCCATTAAACATTAGAAAGGTTGATGTAGACACCTAATTTTGTTCAAACCCCCTAATTAACTTTTCTTGGTTTTCATAAGTTAGTCGATATTCCTAGTCTAGATCTTTTCAAACGAAGTATTAATGAGTAAAAAGTCTAACCTAGGCCTTAGGATGAATCAAGGGAGTAAATTTAATAAGGAAAGGGACGTGGGCTTAGTGATCGATTAAAGGGAAAAGTGCCAAATTTGGAAAACTAAGAGCTGGGTCTCAAAAATTAGATTATGGTGAATGTTGGCTTGTTTATGCTTCTGAGAGTTATGGAATGGTTATTAAAGACATTTGGAATGAAAAAAGGATCAATTTAAGAATCAAATCAAAAGGTGAACAAAATTCAAAAATCAACTATAAAGTTAATAGTCAAAAGTCAACTATATGATGTAAAGTATGACTTTCAAATTTGTGGAGTTCAAGAACTTGAACATCAAAATTGATCATACTAATATAAAATTAAGCATGAAAAATAGGTCAAGAAAGTATAATCAAGTTTGAGTCATTAAGCAGAAATTAGAAAATGAAATTTTGAGAGCTTAATCCAAGAATTTTGGGATAGAAAATTTTGTATTTTTTGGAGGAAGGTTATTAGGAACTCTTTCCACTATGAAAATGAACATTAAATTGGAATTTTGGAAGCTCAAATCATAACCAATTGAATCGAAGAAGAAAACGTCCAAGACTTGCTTGAATTTTTCACATTTTTGAATTAATTAAACATGTGCTCATGTCTTAATTGCTATTTTTCCTACAATTCAAGGCATTAAAGACTTTTCGTAAGTGGTTGTTAGGAGTGGTTAATTAGTTATTAGATATTTCTAAAAATCATCTAAAGGTGATTAATTAACAGGTGACAATCAAAATTTTTCTATAAATACCATATAGCTGCCATTCACATATACTCGCATTCATACTAAAAAATTTTTCAAATTTTCTCTCATATGTTCTCATACTTTTTTTTAAGACAAAGCTAAGGAAATCTAAGGAAAGCGAAGGAAAAAAGCACAAAAGTATAAATTTCTTTCATATTCCTTTAGTATTTTGGTTCCTAAGCTTAGTTTCTTGTTTGATCTATGCTTTAAATTGTTATGAATAATTCATTTTCATATTTCTTCACCAACACATGATTATATCTTAAAATTTAAGTTATCTTAGTCCAAATTCAACACAGATCTCCCTAAGGCATGTTCAATTAAGCTTGAAATATCAGATCATTAAGCGACTAGGTTACATCAATTGCATGTTGCATTTACCCAAATGAATTTATAGAGATCTCTTGTATTCTTGTAGGTTCAAGTTGGAATGTATGTGATATGAACTAGGTTTTGAGGAATCATGATGAAATTTAAGCTTAAGAATTTTAGATCCAGGTTCATTTATGCTCATCTAGTATAGTTCTTGCATTTACTTCATGATTTTGCATAAATCCATGCATGTTAATCATGATGTGTGTTGAATTGATGATAACATGGGCTTAAAATACAATAGAATGGTTCAAGCATGTTGATTTAATGTTTTGATCTTGTATTGTTCACTTGTTGATTAAACTTAGTTTAGATTGGTAGATGTTTGATAAAATGCATATGTGCTAATATTAGAAAATATTTTAGCTAAAAAAACCAAGTAATAAATTTTTTCTTGCTCAATTAATGAGTTGGTTGAGGCCTATGTTTCTATCACGTTTTGTTATGGAATATTTGGAGAAATTGAGTAAACAATATGCTGGTTTTATGTCATAAACAAAAACATTTCAAAATGCTTTTTAACTTATTTTCAACCTTGATTTCTAGCAACTCTTATGATGAATATTTGTTGAATTAATGAGTCTTTTACGGTTGTTTAGTTGCTTTAAGTGTGATTTACAGCACCAATAAAAGGTTTCAAAATGCCTCATAGTTGTTTAGAACAAGTGTAGAAATAAAAAGCAAAAAACCAACAAAGCAAATGAGACATTCAAATGTCTCACTTGCTAGTTCTGTTTTAGCATATTACTATGAGAAACTAAGTTGATCTAAGGTGTTTCTAATGTCCACCTTTGTCATTCAACTCAATGTGACATCCATGGACATTCGAATGTCTAAGGATCGATTATGAAGGTTAGATGTCGGTCTATAAGGTCTAAAAGTGTTGTTGTTTAATTCCAACTACTATCTAGTGTCATCTAATCTAGTTAAAAAAATATTTTTAGCCATGAAAATGATTTTCAAGAATTCTTATGGTATTTTTAGTGTAGACCTCGTTGCATAAGCTTTTTAATGAGTTATCATAAGCCCAATGTAGAGTTTGGATAAGCCGAGAATAAATTTTCTCCAATGCTATTTAGGTTTTCTATGTTGAATAACCATAATGTAGAGTTCCATTTTCTACATAGGAAAGTATTGTCTTGTATTTTTGTGACTTTTTTTTATTAATCCCATAGAACATGCTTTTCAACAATGTATCACACATTCGATTTGGAATTTGATTGAGTTAGGAAAAAAAAATTTTGTTTCTTGCTATTTGGGTTTTCAATTTAATGCGACCAAATTTGATTAAAAAATATATTAACCTTCTTAGTGAATTTCTATGTATTTTTCACTATTTTTAGTTGAAACCTTATCAAGTTATTGTCACAATGTGGCCCAAATACAAATCCTGACCAAGCCTAACCTAAAAGGCCCTCATTCCTATATTTATTAATATATCACCATGTTATATTTCTATAGGCCATATCATTATTAATATTTTCTCATCTCCGGTGACTGGGTGTTGAGATGAATTGCTTTTTCAACTTAACCCTAAATAATCATTATAAAATGAATATTTATTTGGAGTCATCATCCAATCTGTTTGGGCTAGGTGAGATTGGTCAGCTATCGAAGTTTGTATTTTAAGGATTACAAAACCCTAGAATACCAATTTTGAGGTCCACGATCATACTAGAGACCGTATAGAAGGGTCCGGGTGTCGGTTATAATCACAAGTAAGGATTAACCCTCTCGTGATGCCCAAAATTTGGTACCTAATTAATTACAAGTGTACTTCAATTTTAATTTAAATT
>JBBYHK010486008.1:0-16863 GCA_038382065.1 Adansonia grandidieri | reverse complement strand
AAACAACCTAAAAGTTAAGTAATGAGCAAGTTAAGACATACTTCTTAAAAGTTAAGAATTTAATTAAAAATGTTTTAATTAAAGAATAAAAAATAATAAAATAATTAGATAAATCATCTTAAATTGTTTGAAGAGGTTCGTGCAAATGACACATAAGATGATCAAGTGATATTGGCTATGCTTATATTAATTCATGCTTATAATATGAATATGATAGCATGAGGATGACTATGGACTAGACTTTAGTATGACTAGGTTATGGATGGTTTAATTTTTCTTTTGATATTTATTTTATAAATAAGGTCTGTGAACCCTGCATTCTCTTTTAATTCTGGGTTATAAATTCTTTTCTCACCTAACTTCCCTCAAATGTAACCCAAGGTTTCTTACAATGATATGTAATGGTTACATAGGACCTGTAGATTTAGGATTATGATAATATTAGAATTTATGTAAATACAAGATGTAAAGAAGATGGCACCAAGAAGATTATCATCAAGACGTGCAATAACCTTGTATGTGATCACTAGGAATTTAACCAACTAGTTTCCTAATGGCTCAAGGAAACTAGATAGATAAAGTCCATTAATCATCCTAGTAGATTGCATCTCTTAGATTTAGTTTTGAATTTTTATATATGTGATATATGATTAAATAAATGCTAAGTATGCTAATCAAACAAAGCAATTGGACATAAAACAAATATTAAAAAAATTCCTTGTAAAATATTAAGTTTATACCTAAGCATGATTAGTTGCCTTCCATCTTTTGTAACAAGATACGTTAGTTCCAACCATAGGAGACTTGTTGGGCTATCCCTATGGTCGCTGTTGTCTGAGTTAGTTGAGTTATGAATAAAGGGTCTTACTCATCTAATGCCATGTTATCTGGATGCTTACAAACTTGATCATATAGCATTAAAGGTAGTTGTTAGGTGAAATACATATGATGTATTTAGGTAAATTTTACTACCTAACTGATCTAAGAGTTGCATAGAAACGTAATTCGTAAGCTATGTTACCTACCTAATTAGTTCTTTCATGGTTTATTGTGCTATCCCCAAGGTCATGGAAGGATGACAGATGTTTTAGCTCATTAAAAAGATTCAAATGTTGAACTTCTTTTATTATAGTTGAAAGCTATATGTCAATAAAATAATAAGGACAATCATTAAAGTTATAAAACCTTATTTAATGATTGAAATTGCAAATTACTAATTATAAAAATATTTTGGTTCATAATGGATATAAACACAACAAGACTCATAGATTATCGCTAAGTAGCACACGTGATGCTTATAAGTTTTAATGGGCCAAAGTTAATTGACTATGCCCACATTGAATGGCATATCCAAGAATAGCCCACAAGGTCAGAGGCAATGCATTAAGTTCATATTGATGACCTTGACCAACCCACATTGTGATGATGGCTAGTGTAGACACCTCATTTTGTTGGGCCATTTTTTGGCATCCCAGGACTTAATTGAAAGATGATAGAGTCAGAAAATAAAAAAATGGGACAACTGTCAGGTTTTATGTCGCTAGGCACTACTAAGCAACACGGCAGTAAGCAAAATAATTTTTTTAAGAAGGTAAAAAATAACTATAGGTCATATTAAAGAAAAATGAAGAAATTAGGCATCAAAAGTCATTATTCGAGGTGTCACTAGAGTCATTCAGATTAGTACACAAGTCAATTTCCCACTATTTGTGACCAAAGTGAGGTATTAAAAAAAACCTAAGGTGCGTGCAAGTTATATTGGTGCATAAGCATTGATACAAGGCCCTTACGTCACCAAAATTTTGAATTTTTATATGAAGTATCAATACAAGGGGTTTAGTATCAATAACTAAAGTGTAGTATTGATACTTGGCATATTTGTATCAATGCAAACCTTGTAGTAACTAAAGTTGTGATTTTTGGCAAAATGTATTGAAACACAAGCATGAGTATCGATACAAATCCATGGAGTATCGATACAAACCTCTAAGTCTAAATGCTAGAAATAATTTTTTACTTATAGTATCAATACACACCTCATTGTATCATACTCATGCGTAAAAGTTGACTTATGTATCGATACAGAATGTTTTGTATCAATACACCAAGGTACTTTTGTCAAGTTTGAGCCATATTTTAGCCTTCGAAGATTCAGTTCAAACACGAGTTTTGCACCAAAAAATCATCATAATTCATACGAGGCCTTAGTAATGGGGTCGTGATTAGATTTAAACAAATTTGTAAAGCCCAAATAGCCAATGACAAGGGTCATTGTCATGAAATATATGGTTGTAAAAGGGCATGCCAGGCATATCTCTACTTACAAGCTATTACAGCCTTTTTACCCCACTACTCTGCATGGTAGAACCAATGGAAAGAAGGCCAACTGAGCGTAGTAGCTGGAGATGTCCCCTAATACTTGAATGAAAGAAAAAAAATACCCTTGCTTTGTTTCCAAAAGCATTAGCTGACCCTTGAATTTAAGAAGAAAAAATTAGCTCAATTGAGGACACATACAGACTTTTCTAGCCACCTCCAAAAAAAAAAATCCTCCAGCAATCTTCAATCCTAAAACTCTCTTAAAACACTGTTCCATTGACCTCCATACTTCATTCTCATAGTTCCCTATACCACCACAGAAAACCAGAAAAAATGAACTTTTCACAAACTTTCATCCTTGAAAAACCTTACCATCAACAATATTACTAGAATGCTTCTTATTTTTATCCTTTTTTTGCTAAACAATAGCAAAGAGACGAAAAGAATTGAGTTTAAAGTCACTGCTTCAAGTAGAAAGAAAAGTTCAAGCTTTTTGGTATATTTTCTCTACCTTGTTCCATATATTTTTTGTTTTTATCATCTGAATCATTTTAATGAATCATTTATGCTGCCATGACCATTCTAGGACTCTCATGCATTATTGTTGCCTTGGTTATGGTAGTCTTAGGATCTTGATGTTCTTTTGATGCCTTGATGTTGCTTGGTAGGCCAAACTTCTACTCTTCATACATTACTAATCGTATTTCATCTATTTTCATATGCTTAACATGTGTTTGAATATTCTTCCTAACATGCACTAAGTATGTTCATGCATTTTCTAGTATTTAAAGAACTCTCATGGCACAAAAATGCTGACTTAAAAATTTCAGCATGTATGTCTTCACTTAAATATGTTCATGTCACTTCCATACATCTTATTTGTCATCTCTTTACATTTTTGTTACCTTTTCCATGTTAAAAATGTCATCTTTGTGTGTTTGTATGTGTAATACTTGTTCATCTTTGTGCAAGTTGCATTTTATTCATGATTTGTTTGTCAAAATGCATGCTTGTTTGTTATAAGAAATCTGATTTCTCAAAAAACCTAAGTCTATAATACCTTCAAATAATGGGGATTAGCATAGATTTAATGTTTTGATTAAATTGGTCCTCTAATCTTGGGGACAAACTAAACTTCTAGGTCTGGATTCATGGAGACAAATTGCTATTTTCCTTTGTTAAAGTATTAAGTCTTAATCTTGAGTCCAATACCCGTTTTAGTGACATGGTCAACGGGTTGTTTCATCGTCCCAAACTACTCTGTGATTATGGAATGAACTCATGATGCCCATGTTACTTGTTCCTTTTTATCATGGATTCAGATGTCCTAGATTCAAGTTTGTCCTTGGAAAAACTCAAAAATACCAAATAACTCCCCTGCTTTTGCTTCGGCAACACCATTGTCCGAGTTTGAAAAATTATTTTCAAGTCACAAATGATTTTTCTATAATTTTTTGATATTTTCCATTAAAAGGCATCAAAATACTTTCCAATAGTGTCTTGTTCTCCCTCAGATCATCCTGGATAAGGGAGTTTAGATTTTTCAAACCTTTGCTGTCTGGGATCCCTGGAACAAGCGTCATGGGTTCTATTTAGGCTATTTTGGCCTGTCTAATGATTTCTCTAAAATTTTTAAATATCTTTCCTAAAACTTTTATGAAATTCCCTTTGTGAAAAGGTATTGTTTACGATTTAACAATTTTGGATAAGCCTAGAATAGTTCTTTAAATTCCATCACGCGCTTTCACTTGTACATGTTGCTAGTGTCAAAATAGGCGTAGCTCTAAAAATTAATTTCACTTAAAAGGTGACTTTTTAGGATTTTTAAAATATTTTTGTATTAGTCCTTATCAAATTACCTTCTCAATGATACCTATTAACCCCTGAAGCCTTTGGATGAACTTGGAATAAATTTGGGAAGGGAGATTGAATGAAGTTATCCTCTATTTTTAGCCCAATCTCTGGAACACCTTTACAGAGATGTTTGAATGTCTCAAAATGCATCACACAAACCCTTTGGGCTTGGATCAAGGCTTAAGACAAAACATATTTTATTCAAATCTTTAATTTCTTATTTTCAAAATACCTCTTTTTTTTTAAGCTAACTAATTTCTAACATCATGAAAAAAAATTTCATCTTTGGAATACTCAAACCCCCCACTTTAAGGGGATATTTCAACCTCATTTTTCACTAAAATCTCAAATTTTCTCTCTTGAATTTATTTGAAATTCCTAGTTATTTCCTCAAATCATCAAACATTTTCATTCTGAGGGATACTCTAACCCCACCACTCTGAGAGGATACTCCAACCCTGTTTCCATCAAAAACCTAATTTTTCTCTCTCAAGTATATTCGAGATTCCTAATTATTTTCACTACTTTATCTTTGGGGATACTTCAACCCTACCTCTCTAATGGGATACTCCAAACCCATTTTTATCTCAAAAAATCCAAAAGTTTTCTCTTTTCTGAATACCTTAGATTATTTTTATTAAAATCTTTTCTGTCCCTCAAACTACCACCGAATCCAAACCGCCTTTAAATTATCATCCCAGATATTCTTCAATAATCGAAGACAATTATGAGAGACATTTCAATTATCCCTCATTTTTAAGTTATTTTGTTTATGATTGTTTGTTTATAAAATTATTATATTCTTTGTCGTCCTACTAACACATTTTCTTTTACAGTGATTATAGTGCATTCATATTTAAAAAGTGTTTTTAAGAAAATTTTACAAGGCAATGTTCCATGTTGGTATATCTCCAATGTCTGATACAAGATATCTTAATTTTCAAAATTTAATCCCAATATTATCTTTATAAGAAATCTTTATGCTCCTTATACCTCTGCGGTGCATAGCTGATATCAAATTATCTTTCAAAACTTGGATTTACATTTTCCACAAAAGTTCTTGCATTAAAGGGGATTATATTTGAAAAATGGCCAAATGAACCGATTAAGTTGAAACTGAAGCATGATATAGTTAGTAGGTATCGATTTTAAGCGTCGGGGGGTGGTAATCCTTCTCCACAAGTATCAACTCCCAAACCCAACCAATGAATCTATTGACTTTGTAGATGTCAAAATTGATGTTTTGAGTTTCATAACTTAGAATATTGTTTTTGATAGGCATCCAATCTTGCCTAGCCCAAAATGACAGATGGTGACTCCAAGGGTATGGCCACATCGTGGTGGAGATCTGAGACTAGTTGGATGAGCGATTCATCCAACAGTCTCTCTCCATTTTATACTACTATGCCTAATACAAATCCCGATCATAGGATAATTCAAAGGCTCAACCACCACCGCTATCATACATTTTTAAGTCGTGCACACCCATTTCGGATCGTCCTGAGAGAAAAAAAAGGGTTTATGGCGACATTTAGTATAGTGCATGTTTTTTAAAAAGAGCAAGTAGCTATTTAAGCTCATGAAATAATTTGAAACCTTAAAGAATTGTTCTATAAGGATAATCATAATAAGAGGTTCAACATCTTTAAAGAATTTTTTCTAAGCAAGATAGCAAAAAGTAGCCTAGTCAGACCTCATATAATAGGATGTATTTCAAGACTTGCACATTTTAGATGGATTATGATCCAAGCATTGTCCACATAATTCTTCTGAAAAAAAGAAAGAAATGATAAAGTTATATGCCGACATGATGAAGACCTAGATTGATAAAGTAAAGATTGCAAGGAATATCTTGATATGATCAAAATTAACAAACTTACAAAAGTTTCAATATTAAAAATACACTAAGATTAATTCACTTCTCTTGGTATATGATACCTAGAAGTTGGCACTTCAATATGTAGGACATTTTGTAAGGCTTAAATGAAAGGAGTATTGAAGATGGACCATAAATGGCAACTTTGTTGATATTGATCAAAGCTTGCCTTCTTAATTAGTGTTTTTAAAACATAATCTTGATTTATTCATAAACATGAGATGTTTATTTTGGCATTTATATGCCAATTGAGGATGATAGTTGGCATTTAATGTCAATCTTAGATTCAATCCTAATTAAGTAAATCATTAAGCATAGAAATTGTTATATGCTATAATCTCATTATTCTCAAACATACACTTGCAATATTATTCAGAATACTAAATGGCCTATTTTCAATTTGGGAAGGTAACTTCCTCGAACCTTGACTTTCCAACATACTCAAGGATATTGCAATTTAGCCTATTTGCCTCATCAAATTGATAAGTCTTGCATCATTTTTTTGTTGAAACTTAATTTAATTAGTTGCAAGCATTTTTACAATATCCTCAAGAGAGTTACCTGATTCCCTTGAAGCTTGTGTTCTAGGTTGATATTGAGAGGTTGATAGATTACCTTGTTGAAAGTCAAAATTCTGCCTCTTTGATTCCTATAACTAAAGTTAGGGTGATCTTTCCATCTGAGGTTATAGATGTTGGAGAATGTATCATATTGGGTGATCCTTCCATCTGAGGTTATAGATGTTGGAGAATGTATCATATTTCTTTTATAGTTGTCTCATGAATCCACTAATTGCATTGACATTCTTTAAATAGTCTTCTTAGAGGGTGGAACACATATCAGTCATGTGTCTTTGGGTTGAGCAAATTTTGCATACTATTACTTGCATGTTTCCTACAACAATTTGACTTATGAGTGAAGTAAGATAAAAAATTTGATTTTGCAAGGATTATGTACTAACTTCACTAACATTCCTTGCGGAATTGTTAGTCCTTATGCCAAATTGTTGAGTGTTGGCCGCCATGTTAAAGATTAAAGACCTTACCTTATTGGGTGTTTTGTTAACCAACGCAACTCTAGAGGCTACATCGATCATGCTTCTTTGCATGGAAAGCAAGCCTTCATAAAATATTGAATCAAAAGTTGCTCCAAGATCTGATGATAAAGGTAGCTTGTATACAACTTTTTGAATGTCTCTCAATACTCATATAATGTCTTCATTTAATTTTACATTATTTCGTAAATCTCATTTCTAATGCTTATAACTTTGAAGGTTGGAAAGTACTTCTCTAAAAAAAGCTTTACCACCCCATCCCAAGTGGTCATTGATCCAGATGAGAGGTAGCAAAGCCAATCTTTTGCCAAATCTACTAAAAGGAATGTGAAAGACTTCAACTTTGTTTAATCTTTTGTCACCCCTAGTGGTTTCATACCCAAATAGATTATGTCAAACTCCTTAACGTGTTTATTTGGATCTTCCCTTACAAAACCATAAAAAATAGGTAGTAAACAAATAAGACCAGATTTGAGTTCAAACAGTTGTTATAAATTAGGAAAATTAATGCAAATAAGTTGAGATATGATATTTGGAGCAGCATGCTCCTTTAGTATGCACTCCCAAACATTCTGCTCAATGGTCATGATTTCTCTTCCAAGTGAGTGGATAGATGGTGTCCTTATAGGTGATTGATTTGAAGAGGATGTAAAAGCAGAAGATTCTTGTGCAATCGCTTTTAGTGCTTTGAAGCTTAGCATGGATTCAGTTTCTTGAACGAATTGCCTTATCCTATGAAATCTTATGTCTTCAAAAGACATATACCTATAAAATGAACAAACAAATAACATCTAACAAAAAGAAACAACAAAATCAGAATTACACTTAATTAATAGGTCCTTAGCAATAGTGCCAAAAACTTGGTAGTTATCGATGCTATCCATATATAATGCTCACCTCTTTTAGCTTGATTTTAAATTTATAGTGTAGAGAAGTAGAGATCATATCCCACAAGGACCTATAGAAGTGCAAAACTGATTTTGGGAATAGAAAGAAAAGAAACAAAGTAATAGGAAAAACTTTATCTTCCAACTTCTCCTAGTGTAATTAAAGTTCTACAAAATAAGCACACTGAATTCAAAACCCACACAAATTCCCTAACTTAGCCAATCGCTACTTTCTTTGTATTTTCCATCCAATAAAAGCTACAAAATTAAAAGATAAAGAAATGCTTATGATAAACATAAAAAAGAACTAGAAAAGATTAAGATAGAAAAATATTTTATATCAAATTAGGCATTTATCAATTGACAATCATGCAAACACTAATTAGATTAAGCCCATGAAACACAATGGCCTTGCAAAGTTAGTAATGAGTTACAACGATGAGATTCTTAGGTATCAAAGCTATGTTTCAAAAAATATTCCTAGTCATCATTTGTCAAGACAAGGCACTGACAATGCATAAAGACTAGCTTATGCTAAGCCTCTATGCATTTAATGCATGCAACTCTTTGATCTTATAGAAGTTAAAGTATAGAGATACTTGGGGATAGATATGGGTGCTTGATCAAAAACTTTTAAAGGGTAGGTCCAAAGAAATATCATAAGTTTTGGAGAAGACATTAGTTTTGTAGAAAACATCAAGCAATTTTTTGGCTTTAATCTAACACTTCGAATAATGTGGAATTATATTTTTGTTAAAGAATAATAAAATAAAGAAAAATTTTGGGCTGTAAAGCTTGATTGTTGCATTGCATTGTAAAAAGTATTTATGGAGTTACAAATAAGATAGTTACAAATGAAATACTTTCAAGTTTAAATGATAAGATATCTATAATAATTTAAATACAAACTGAAGATAACATTGGATGAGACAAAATAGAATATCTAAACTAATTTTAATACAAAACTAGAGATAAGATGTGGGATTAGATTTTTTATCTTTTAGCTTTAAAATTTAAAACTGATTTTCCTTCAATATCTCCCGGAAAGATGATCAATCCATTAGTGTAATCTCATTAGCTAACTAATCTAAGGATGGAATATACTGAAATAAAAACAACTTTTAGTCTAATGCAAGATGTTTCATCCGTGTGTGAAAAAAAAGGATTGGCACAAGTGTAGGCCATATTCAAATTATCACAATAGAGTATAGGTGGCTCTTAAACCTTAGTTTGCAACTCATATAACACAAATTGAATCCATGTAAGTTTAGAAATAGCAGCTACTATGGATTAAAATTCAGCTTGTCTAGAAGATCTTGCAATTGACTTTTGTTTCTTAAAGCTCTAAGAGATTGGAGCACCACCAAGATAAATTATGCATGTTAAAGTAAATGAATAGTCATCAACATTACCAGCCTAGTTTGTTTTTGAAATTACTATGAAATGGAAATTTACGATCTTTTTTATGAAGATTAAGATATCATAGAATTTTTTTTATTGTTATGAAATGAGTTTGAGTTGGATTGTGTATGAACTGAAACAATTTGTTCACCACAAAGCTAACATCAGATTAAATGAATGACAAATATTGCAATGCACCAATAATTTTCCTAAACTCCACTTCATTAGCAATAGTTGTTCCATAAAGTAATCTTAATAAGATTGAAGTAGATAAGGGTGCGTTAGACTCTTTTGCACCAGAGATGCCTATTTTGGATAAAAGATCACTAATATATTTATGTTAGAATAAGAAAAGACCTTGTCTTGTATGAACAATGTCAACATCAAAGAAATAATTTAAAGTGCCCAGGTCTTTAATAGAGAACTTAGCATCTAAATCTATGATAAACGTTGAGATAAAGAAAGGATTATTTTCAGCAATAATATCATTAATCTATATCAACACATACAAAATAATAGCATCCCGAGCATAAATAAATAATGAATTGTCAATTATTGAAATATGAAGGCTAAAACATAGTAAAAAGGTACTTAAAGCCTTGTACTAAGCCCTTGGAGCTTGCTTTAAGCCGTATATGGCTTCCTTCAACTTACATAGTGAAGTGTACTTTCATCAATAAACAAGGGTAGTTGACTCATTAAAACTTATTCTATAAGATTAACTTGTAAGAAGGCCTTGTTTACATCTAGTTGATGGCCAACTCTGAGATATAGCTAAACATAAGGCCATTTCGGCAGTTGCTGCTTTCATCACTAGGCTGAAGGTTTTAGAGCAATCTAAACTAGGTTCTTGGACTAATCCTTTTGCTATAAGAACCTTGTATCCAAAAATGTTTCTATTTAGATTTTTTTTTGAAAACCCACTTGTAACCTACAATGGTCTTGACAAGAAGGTACCAATTCCTAAGTTTCATATTTTTATGATGCAACTGATTCATCAAACGTAGCCTATTTCCAGTTTAAGTGTTTAATAGCATGAGTAGCAGATGGTTCAATGGCATCAGAAAGTGGATACTTAGTGACAAAATAAGTGTGTTGGGGATCTTGTAGCCATAAATTAGATTCTTTAGGTTGAAAGTGAACAGGAAGTAAATACCAAATTAGTTGGATCAAAAGGCATATCAGTCGAGTCTGCTACTTACTGAGAGGAGGCAAGGGAGTCTAGAACAAAAGAAGCAATCAGAAGAGTAAAGGTAATAGGAAAATCAAAAATAGTATCCTATTTTGATATAGGATCAGAGGTAGCTTTGGAGCTAGTAAAATTAATAGTAATGAAAGGAAATGTTAATTACAAATAAAAAATAGCAAGAAGTGTAAAACCTTACATGTTTGAGGATCAAGATAGAAATAAGCACTTTAATGCTTAAACTAACCTAAGAACACACATGGTTTAGATTTTTTTTATTTAACTGATGTTTAGCATAATGCTTAAGCCAACGATAGCAAAGATAGCCAAATACTTGAAGTTTATAATATTTAGGTTATTGATGTAACAAAAGCTTATAGGGATATTATTGTCAAAAACAATAGATGGCAATGGGTTTATTAAGTAAACAACAATTAAAAAGGCATAAGACTAATAATTTAAAGGCATAGAAATATAATGGAAAAGAGTAAGATTTTTTTCAATTTAACTATGCCTTTGAAGGAAAATAGAATATATGGTTTTAATGCTAACACAATGAAGTGTCATAGGTTAAATGAGTGGCATAAGTGTTAGAAATTCATAAACTCCTTCTTTATTATGCCTTTAAGCAAGTGGCTTTCTTATTTGAAGATCTTTAGCCAAAAAAAGTAAAAAAAAAAATTCAATGAAAACTGAGTTAGAACAAAAAAAAAAATAAGATACAAATATAAGATTTTTATTGGCTTGAACAAAACATAGAACATTATCTAAATTAAATAAAGTAGAAGATGAGGTAAGAGGGGAATAACTAGTGTGTGAAAGGGAAAGTACAGTACCATTACAAGTAAATAGCTTATCAAGACTATCATATTTTAAGGCAAGTACACGATGAGTTGCACCTATATCAACAAGCCAATTAGGTGAAGCTCACAATGAATATTTTTCGGCTTTATCTTAAAGCAATTTGGGTTGTATGACCAATTTTGTCACAAATTTGACAAACAACCTTGATTGAAGTTTAAAACATAGCTACAACCCTTTTTGGTAGACTTGTAACAGCTATAGAAATGGGTTGAGATTGTCTAAACTTGTTAAAAGAGAAAATTTCTTATTTGGCAACATAACATGCAGATAGAACCAGGATATTGGAGGCATTATCTTGTCTTTTCAAAAAATCCTTATCATCTTGTAATTTTTCAACAAGTTCTTCAAAATTAGTACTAGATTCCTTAGCATGAATAATAGTAACAATTTTCTTGTATTCATGACCAACACCATTTAAAGCATGGATAATAAGATCATCTTCAATAACAACTTAGTTAACTAATGCAAATTCCTTTGAAATACTTCTAAAGTTCTGAAAGAATTTTGAAATGGATTGATTAACTTTTGGTTGATTAAGTTGTCGTAAAGGCTTATCATGTGGGACCCTAGCTTGCTGGCATATAGGCTTTTCAGTTTCTCCCATGTTCGGGAAAAGGGTTGAATGGAAGCTACGAAGGTAACTATAGTTTTTGAGATAGAAAAAAATGATGCCACTTAGAGGTAAATTATCTTGCCTAATGCAAAATTCATGCGTAGGATTAAGGGCCTTTGAAGAAGGATTAAAAATTGATCCTTGTTTAGGGATTGAGGCAGAAGGAAATGGTTTGGAACCATCAATGTAAGTAAGTAGGTTTTATCCTACTAATAAGGAGTGAAATTAGCATTTCAAAGATAGGTTATTTAAGGAAGTCAGTTTGGATGAGAGTTGAGCAAAAGCATTAATGGTGACTACGTGATTTTCTTGACTAGCAATAAGGAGATTGGAATGGGAGAAGGTTAGTTAATTAGCCATGGTAAAAACTTGGAAAGAGAGAAAAAAATAAAAGAAGGAATTTTCTATGCTTGTGAGAGCTTTTATGATACTAGAAAGAAATAATGGAACAAAAAAGAATTTTGGACTATAAAGCTTGATTGTTGTATTGCATTGTAACAAATAAGATAGTTATAATAAATGACAAGCTATCTACAATAATTTAAATAAGATAAGATTGGATGAGATAAAACAAAATAACTAAACTAATTTAAATACTAAGATAGAGATAAAATGTAGGATAAGATTACTTATCTCTTAGATCTAAAATTTAAACCTGATTTTTCTCTAATAGAGATATCCTACTTGCAGTAGTGAGACATTTTAGAAAAATCTCTTTCATTTCTTGTTTATTTGCTAGATAATAAAGACCAAGTGATAGAAAATAAAAAGGTAACCCAAATTTGATGTTTAGCATCCAAGAAGTTCCAAAATCTTAAATTACATTTAAGCTAAGTATACTCACAGAATCAAGTGATCTAGTTGGCCATCAAATGACATAATCTTCAATATTGCTTGATGATTCAAGAAGAAGTTGATATGGTTTGGGAGGCATTTCAAGGAGCTCAATATCTGTTTAAAGCATCTTCAATACTTTACTCATTGAAAGACGATTGGTAGGCTTTATTTGTATACACCAAAAGGCTACTATAACCATCTTCCTCACAACTATCTTTTTAGTATTTGTTAGTGTAGTATCTCTAAACTTTATATCCTCTTCTTGATAGAATCGATCATTAATCCATGATGCAAAATATGTATGACTTGAATGTTCAACAGATTCATTTAATTTCTTCCTTTTTCCAACTACTTCCATTATTAACAATCCAAAACTATATATATCAGCCTTTTATGAGACATCTTCAATGTTTTTGTACACCAATTCAGAAGCAATATTCCTAATGTACCTCGTGCCACTATAAGAGATACAATGCTATTTTACAAGATTGTAATCTGAATTTTTTTGTATAAAGTTTTCATCTAGAAGAATATTGTGTGGCTTGATATCAAAATGTATAATTTGTGTGCCACATCCTTGATGTAAGTATTCAATCCCTTGTGCGACCCCAAGTGGAATATCATACATTTTTTGCCAACTTAATGTGATTTTTTCTCTCTAGAAAATATGATTCTATTGAGAGATTCAATTGGCATAAAGTCAGATACAAAAGTTTGTTACGATCCCTCTACACAAAATCCAATAAGTTTTACCACAATAACACGATGACTCCTCCCTATGGTAGCAACTTTGCTGATGAAATCTTATACATTTGATTTCAAATAGCCTAATAATTTTACTACTACAAGATGATTGCTTTGAAGCTTTCTTTAAACACTGAATCATAACCTCCTTCACCTAATTTATCATTGAACTTTAGTTATTCTTTTTGTTTCATGATAAAAATACCTGATAAGCATTAAATTATTTTGAATTCAAAGGAATTCTTCAATTATATTATCCACAAATAAATGTCTACTACACCATATAGATGCAACCCATGCAATCAAGCAACATAACTCCAAAAACGTTCTTGGTATAATTGTAACACCCATTACTACTACTACTACTACTACTACTACTACTACTACTACTACTACTATTATTATCATTATTAGTATTATTATTATTGTTATAAAGGGGCTTATGTATAAATTCTTGAAACTAGAGGGTTTATGTGCAAAAAAAAAGGTAATAAGAATTTTATTTCTTTTTTCTTTTATATGTGCTAGAACAAAAAGAAGAATAAGAGAAATAAGAAGAGAAGGGAAAATAAGAGGTCTGAAATTCTGGGAAAAGAAAGCTAAGAAATTGAGTTTTCTCATCAACTTCTTAGAGGTAGGCTTAGTAATTACCATTTTATATGTCTTGTTTCATGCATGATAGAAAACCCAAGCTTGTACCCATAGCCGGTGACATTTTCAGCAAAATTTCCAACATGGAACACCTCTTTTAGGTAGCTTTTCGCCTTAGGTTTCTAATGGAACAAGTTCGAGTTGATTTGGTTTGGTAAATTGTAAGATATGATAATTTGGATTATGGGTTTAATACTGACAGACTAGCAATTTTAGACTATTGGAAATCCACCATCCGGTATTGGATTTAGGCTATTCTTAAGTCTAAATTATAGTATAAATGTGAACTTTAATTTAGCATTGGTGGCTTGATCTGATGATTTATATGCTAAGATAAATCGAAAGCCACAAGTTGGCTACTTGAATATGAAAACCCAAAAATCTGGGTAAGATGGTGACGACCAGCCTAATTTGGCCTTTCCAAAAAATGATTTTCGACCACCATGGTTTTTTATTCAAAATTTGTGTATTGAAGTATGATGTGTAAGCTTGATTTTGATATAAAATACAGCCCTAGGTTCAAGTTATATTGTGAGTTATGAGGTCTCAAAGTAGGCTAAATGAACATATTTTGAGATTTGGAAAGTTAAGAAAAATTAATTTTGATTTTTTTTTATATGTTTTGTTGTATTAGTCATGATTTTTAATTATACAATTTTATTGAATTTTTCAAAAATATATACATAAAATATGATAATGTCTTGATTTTATGAAAAATAATAATACTACTACCTAGTAATAGCAATTTGATCTCTTTTGAAGTTTCTTACTTCCCATTATGGTTTTAACTAATTTTCCTTGTATTAGAAAGGTACGATAAATGCACAATTAGGGGTTAAATAAGATTTAGGGAGCGAATGTGGCCCTTTTTAAGAGAGCGAACTAAACCTGTATGGGTTTAATTTGAAGAAGTCATTAAGAGCATTATATAAAAAAATGAATGACTGGATCTCATAGTAATTATGATTTATATGGATTATAGGGCCTTAAGATATACTTTTGACTAGATTTTGGAGTTGAAAGACTCGAGTTGCCAAGTAACTTATCAAATCTCTTACTATTTTATAAAATGCATAGATATATTATGTTTAATGTGAAAATGGGTCTTCATATGGATTATTTTGAATATTACTTTTGAAATGAGAATACTTTGAATTCTATGAATTGATTATTTAATTGTGCTTGAATATGCCTTAAGTCTATACATTGAGAAATATGTTTGATATGATTATGATTATGAAGAATGTTTTTGTTCTTGCGATTTTGGGGTCTACATATGAATTTGATTGAGATGGTTATTGGTTTTGAATTTGGCTATGTTATGGACCCAGCCATTAAGGATAAATACAATGCTACTATATGTTAGCATTGTAACTAACCTTTCTAAGGTTACATTATGAATATGGACCCTGGCACTTGGGTGAAAGTAATCGTAACGCATTGTTATTTGACCTTGCTACGTGATGGACCCTACCATTGGGGATGAATACAATGGCGTATATGCTAGCATTTGTGTATCCTCTCTGAGAATGCATTATTATTATGGACCTTGCCACTAGGGTGAAAGTGGCCATAGCCCAAGCCCAATTTGAATTTGAATATGAATACGAATATGAATGTGAAATTGTGACCACAACAATTCTCATTATCTTATCTCTTTATTTAAATATGAAATATTTAATTATTGAAACTTCAATTGTGAATGATTATAGAGTGATGTGTTTGTGATTCTAGTATGAGTATTATGTTGCCAAGAGTTTTCAAGTGATTTTATATCTATATGATAGCAACATATGATGACCCAGATGGTTGAGTCAGTTTGTTATTTACTGAGTATTTTATACTCATTACATTGATTATAATTTCCTTATAGATTTTGGTGAGTAGTCAATCTACTATATGGTGAATAGGGTGCAAGAGATCATTACTCATTCTTAAGATATTTTGAGTTTATAAACTCACTATTTTGTCAAAATAGCTGAAGAATTGCTAATGTATTTGTTTGTAATAGCTTAAGCTGTCTTATACTCTTGTGAATTTGATGTATTGGGATTTGATAACCAATAGTTGTTGAAAGAAAATTTTAGAATCCAAGAATTTACATACTTGTATAAGTATGTGGCGGTTGTTACGTTGCAAAATCGGGTTCAGGGCGTGACAATAATAATCCCTCTTTTTCAAAAAAAAAAAATACATTAGAATATATTAGTATTTTTAAAATAAGGGCTATTACCCAGTTTAACAAATGATGCAACATATGTGCTTGTCTCTTTTCCAAACGAAGTTCATAACATTATGACAATCTAGGATGCCCATATTCCAAAAAAGAAATCTAGTAGATTAATTTTCATGAAGGTAACATGCTCATATTCCAAAGATATGCCGTTAAAATTAAAAACTAATATTTCATTCTTTTGTGAATTCGATTTCCTACTAAGATCTTTAGTTCTAGAACATTATTTATAATTTATTTATTTCATGAAATTATAAGACCCTGGTTTTTTTTTTCTTTTGTTTCTACATTTATAATGAATCTCTGAAAATATTAATAGATTTTTTAATATTGCAATGAAGATA
>JBBYHK010485966.1:0-72861 GCA_038382065.1 Adansonia grandidieri | reverse complement strand
TTATTTGATGGATGAACTTTGATTATAAGGAAATTGGTAAAGAGAAAAGCTTTTCTTGCCAAAAGAAAGCACCAATACCGTGTACCTAATGAGGAGAATGTGATTGTAGTGCCCCATAAAAAAATAGAGATTATTATGAGAATCCAAGTTTGAATTGTTTGACAAACAAACTTTGATTCTAAAGAATTGGAGATTATTGTGAGAAATGGAGATTATTATGAGAATCCAAGTTTAAATTTTTTGATGAACAAATTTTGATTCTAAGGAAAATGGTGCCAAACCAAAGCATCAATATCATGTACCCTAAAGAGAAGACGTGATTGTAGTGCCCAAGAACAAAAAAATGGCAATTATTACGAGAATCCAAGTTTGTCTCATTTGACGAATAAACTTTATTATAAGGAAAATGGTTAAGAGAAAAGCTTTCCTTGCCAAACCAAAGCACCAATATCATGTATCCCAATGAGGAAAGCATGAATTTAGTACCGAATCACAAAAAAATGGAGATTATTACAAGAATCCAAGTTTGCTCATTTGATGGATGAATATTAATTCTATAAAAAAAAGTGGAAAGAAAAGCTTTTCTTGCCAAACCAAAGCATCAGTATTATGTATCCGAAAGAGGAGAACATGATTGCGGCGTCCAATCATAAAAAAATGAAGATTATTATGTGAATCCAAATTTTTCTTTTTTGATGGATGAGCTTTAATTATAAGGAAAATGGTGGAGAGAAGAGCCTTTCTTGGAAAACCAAAGCACTAATATCATGTATCCCAATGAGGAGAACATGATTGTAGTGCCTAATCTCAAAAGGAATGAAGATTATTGCGAGAATTATCGTTTATCTCAGTTGACGAATGAACTTCGATTCTAAGGAAAATGGTGGAAAGGAAAGCTTTTCTTGCCAAACCAAAGTATCAATATCGTGTATCAAAATTAGGAGAACATGATTCTAGTGCCCAATCATGAAAAGAATGAACATCATTATGAGGATCATAGTTTGTCTATGTTGACAGATAAACTTTGACTCCATGGAAAATGATGGAAAAAAATGCTTTTCATGCCAAACTAATGCACCAATATCATGTATCCCAAAGAGGAGAACATGATTGTAGTGCCCAATCACAAACAGAACGAAGACTATTTCTAGAATCCATGTTTGTCTTATTTGATGGATGAACTTTGATTATAAGGAAATTAGTAAAGAGAAAAGCTTTTCTTGCCAAACCAAAGCACCAATATCATGTACCCAATTAGAAAAACGTGATTGTAGTGCCCAATCACAAGAAAATGATGATTATTATGAGAATCCAAGTTTGAATTGTTTGACAGATGAACTTTGATTCTAAGGAAAATGGTGCCAAACTAAAGCATCAGTATCATGTACCCTAAAGAGGAGAACGTATTTGTAGTGCCCAATTGGAAAAAAAATGGAGACTGTTATGAGAATCCAAGTTTGTCTTATTTGACGAATGAACTTTGATTATAAGGAAAATGGTTCAAAGAAAAGCTTTCCTGGCCAAACCAAAGCACTAATATCATGTATCCGAATGAGAAGAACTTGAATGTAGTGCCAAATCACAAAAAAATGAGATTATTGTGAGAATCAGAGTTTGTCTCGTTTGATGGATGAACATTAATTCTATAAAAAATGTGAAAAGAAAAGCTTTTCTTGCCAAACCAAAGCTTCAGTATCATGCATCTCAATGAGGAGAACATGATTGTGGAGCCCAATCATAAAAAAAATCAAGATTATTATGAGAATCCAAGTTTGTCTCTTTTCATGGATAAACTTTCATTGTAAGAAAAATGGTGGAGAGAAAAGCCTTTCTTGCAAAATCAAAGCACCAATATCGTGTATCCCAATATGGAGAACATGATTGTAGTGTCCAATCATAAAAAGAATGAAGATTATTGTGAGAATTGTCGTTTATCTTAGTTAATGGATGAACTTCAATTCTAAGGAAAATGGTGGAAAGGAAAGCTTTTCATGCCAAACCAAAGTATCAGTATCATGTAACCTAACTAGGAGAACATGATTGTAGTGCCTAATCACAAAAAAAATGAACATTATTATGAGCATCATATCTTGTTTATGTTGATGGATGAACTTTGACTCTATGGAAAATAGGGGAAAAAATGATTTTCTTACCAAACCAATGCACCAATATCATGTATCCCAAATAGGAGAACAAGATTGTAGTGCCCAATTACAAAAAGAATGAAGATTATTCCTAGAATCTAGGTTTGTCTTATTTGATGATGAACTTTGATTATAAGGAAATTGGTAGAGAGAAAAGCTTTTCTTGCCAAAACAAAGCACCAATATCGTGTACCCAATGAGGAGAACATGATTCTAGTGCCCCATCACAAAAAAAATAAAGATTATTATGAGAATCCAAGTTTGAATTCTTTGACAAACATACTTTGATTCTAAAGAACTGGAGATTATTTTGGGAATCTAGGTTTGTCCTATTTGATGGATGAACTTTGCTTATAAGGAAATGGTAGAGAGAAAAGCTTTTCTTGCTGAACTAAAGCACCAATATATCATACCTGATGAGGAGAACATGATTGTAGTGCCCAATCACAAAAAAGCTTTTCTTGCCGAACTAAAACACCAATATCACGTACCCGATAAGAAGAGCGTGATTGTAGTGCCCAATCACAAAAAAATAGAGATTATTATGAGAATCCAAGTTTAAATTGTTTGATGAATGAATTTTGATTCTAAGGAAAATGGTGCCAACCAAAGCATCAATATCATGTACCCTAAAAAGAAGACATGATTGTAGTGCCTAAGAACAAAAAAATAGAGATTATTACGAGAATCTAAGTTTGTCTCATTTGACGGATGAATTTTATTATAAGGAAAATGGTTGAGAGAAAAGCTTTCCTTGCCAAACCAAAGTACCAATATCATGTATCCCAATGAGAAGAGCATGAATATAGTGCTGAATCACAAAAAAATGGAGATTATTACAAGAATCCAAGTTTGTCTCATTTGATGGATGAATATTAATTCTATAAAAAATGTGGAAAGAAAGGCTTTTCTTACCAAACCAAAGCATGAGTATCATGTATCCCAATGAGGAGAACATGATTGCGGTGCCCAATCATAAAAAAATGAAGATTATTATGAGAATCCAAATTTTTCTCTTTTGATGGATGAGGTTTGATTATAAGGAAAATGGTGGAGAGAAAAGCCTTTCTTGGAAAACCAAAGCACCAATGTCATGTATCCCAATGAGGAAAACATGATTTTAGTGCCTAATCTCAAAAGGAATGAAAATTATTATGAGAATTATCATTTATCTCAGTTGACGAATGAACTTCGATTCTAAGGAAAATGGTGGAAAGGAAAGCTTTTCTTGCCAAACCAAAGTATCAATATTGTGTATCAAAATTAGGAGAACATGATTCTAGTGCCCAATCATGAAAAGAATGAACATTATTACGAGGATCATAGTTTATCTATGTTGACGGATGAACTTTGACTCTATGGAAAATGATGGAAAAAAAATGCTTTTCTTGCCAAACTAATGCACCAATATCATGTATCCCAAAGAGGATAACATGATTGTAGTCCCCAATCACAAAAAGAACAAAGATTATTTCCAGAATCGAAGTTCATCTTATTTGATGGACGAACTTTGATTATAAGGAAATTGGTAAAGAGAAAAGCTTTTCTTGCCAAACCAAAGCAGCAATATCATGTACCCAATGATTGTAGTGCCCAATCACAAGAAAATGATGATTATTATGAGAATCCAAGTTTGAATTGTTTGACGGATGAACTTTGATTCTAAGGAAAATGGTGCCAAACCAAAGCATCAGTATCATGTCCCTAAAGGGGGGAACATGTTTTTAGTGCACAATAACAAAAAAATAGAGACTATTACGAGAATCCAAGTTTGTCTTATTTGATGGATGAAATTTGATTATAAGGAAAATGGTTCAGAGAAAAGCCTTCTTGGCCAAACCAAAGCACCAATATCGTGTATCCCAATAAGGAGAACATGAATGTAATGAGGAATCACAAAAAAATAGAGATTATTACAGGAATCAAAGTTTGTCTTGTTTGATGGATGAACACTAATTCTATAAAAGATCTGGAAAGAAAAGCTTTTCTTGCCAAACTAAAGCATCAGTATCATGTATCCCAATGAAGAGAGCATGATTATGGTGCCCAATCATAATAAAAGAAAAAGATTATTATGAGAATCCAAGTTTATCTCTTTTCATGGATAAACTTTGATTATAAGGAAAATGGTGGAGAGAAAAGCTTGTTTGCAAAATCAAAGCACCAATATCGTGTATCCCATATGGAAAACATGATTATAGTGTCCAGTCACAAAAAAGAATGAAGATTATTATGAGCATTGTCATTTATCTCAGTTAATGGATGAACTTCAATTCTAAGAAAAATGGTGGAAAAGAAAGCTTTTCTTGCCAAACCAAAGTATCATATCGTGTATCCCAATTAGGAAAACATGATTGTAGTGCCCAATCACACAAAGAATGAACATTATTGCGAGGATCATATCTTGTCTATATTGACGGATAAACTTTGACTCTATGGAAAATGGTGGAAAGAAATGCTTTTCTTGCCAAACCAATGCACCAATATCATGTATCCCATATAGGAGAACAAGATTGTAGTGCCTAATCACAAAAATAATGAAGATTATTCCTAGAATCTAGGTTTGTCTTATTTGATAGGTGAACTTTGATTATAAGGAAATTGGTAGAGAGAAAAGCTTTTCTTGCCAAACCAAAGCACCAATATCGTGTACCCAATGAGGAGAATGTGATTGTAGTGCCCCATCACAAAAAAATAGAGATTATTATGAGAATCCAAGTTTGAACTGTTTGACAAACAAACTTTGATTCTAAATAAATGGAGATTATTGTGAGAATCTGGGTTTGTCTTATTTGATGGATGAACTTTGATTATAAGGAAATGGTAGAGAGAAAAGCTTTTCTTGCCAAACCAAAACTCCAAAATAGTGTACACAATAAGAAGAACGTGATTATAGTGCCCCATCACAAAAAATGTTGTATTATTATGAGAATACAAGTTTGAATTATTTTATGGATGAACTTTGATTCTAGGGAAAATGGTGCCAAACCAAAGCATCAATATCATGTATCCCAATGAGGAAAACATAATTGTAGTTCCCAATCACAAAAAGAGTGAAGACTATTATAAGAATATTAGTTTGTCTCTTTTGACGGATGAACTTCAATTGTAAGAAAAATGGTTGAGAGAAAAGCTTTTCTTGCCAAACCAAAGCACCAATATCATATATCCCAATGAGGAGAACATTAATGTAGTGCCAAATCACCAAAAAATAGAAATTATTATAAGGATCCAAGTTAGCCTTATTTGATGGATGACCTTTTATTAGCTTTAAAGGAGTGATTGAACTAAGAAGGGGTGAATTGGTTCTATAAAAACTTTATAAATTTGAAGTAAATTGGAAATTAAAAATAAGATAAGGAAAAGAAAAACCAACAATCAATGTATAAAGGTTCAGTTCTTTAATTTGGCACCTACGTCCTATCTTCTTAGTATTTTCTTACCAAGGTGATTCCCACAATTTACTAAGCAAATTGTTACCTTTAAGGCTAAGCTATAACCTTACACTACTATCTTTTAAGGCTTAGATAGAACCTTTCAATTCCTTTGAGAATTATACCCCAAACTCTTAAATATTTTCACTCACTTTCACATAACCCCTTTTATGATATGAAAAAAGTATCTAGTAAACAAATTGAACCTTTAGCAGGTAGATGCTTGCTGGAATTTAAGTACAAGATAAATGAGATACAAATAGGCTTGAAGAGTATGAATTTGATACAAGTGGAAATAAAGAATTTGATGATTTTGAGCTTTTTGTTGTTCAATAATTCAATGAAATCTATATCTCTACTTTTTCAACTGTTTAGAACCTCCATTTATAGCTAGAAATTGATTCATAGACGTTGGGCATTTAATGTGGTGGTTAGAGAGCCATTGTAGCCTTCATAAATGCTTTTTTCTATTCAATCCTGCACTATAGTATCGATACAATACCAATAGTATCAATACATAAATAAGAAAAATGATCATTATAGCTTGTTGTATCGATACAGGGATCTGAGTATCAATACTAAGGAAGCTGTATTGATACAGATACCATTGCATCAATACATTTAAGGGTTTCAGCCAAACCTTGGCTACTACCAAGCCTTGTATCGATACACATAGGGTGAGTATCGATACTAAGCAACCTGTATCGATACATATACACTTGTATCGATACATTTGAGGGTTTCATCCAAACCTTGGCTACTGCCAAGCCTTGTATCAATACACATGGGGTAAGTATCGATACTAAGCAGGCTGTATCGATACATTGTATTTGAGGGTTTTCAAGCATAGTATCGATACATTTGTTCTTTGTATCGATACCAACTTTAAAATGTTTGTGAAATGATTTTTGTTGACGCAAACAAATCTCAAAACTTTTTCTAAGTATAAATATACTTTATAGAGCATATAATTTTTGACAAATTGCAAACTTAGTATTTTTCAAGATGTTTTTCAATTTAAACACAAATACCAAGTTGAGTATTAATTTAACTTAAGTTGTTTGTTATATCAAAACCAAAATCAAGGTTAACAATCTCCCCCATTTTGATATAACAAAACCTAAGATAAATTTGCTTGTATTTGAGATTAATGAAAAATAACTCCCCCTCAATAAAGTAATGGTTTTAAAAAAATTTATTTTAAGTAACAAAAAATAACTCCCCTTCAATAAATTGCCCAAGATTAGAAAAATCAAACTTATTATGTTCAATATCAACATGTAATTTTGGTTCCAACATATGCATAATCAATTCGTGGAAAGCAACACATTGCAAATTTAAGGCATTTTTCCCTTTTTTTGTTATATCAAAACAGAATTCAAGGATAAGTAGGCACAAGTAAGCATAAGTAGGATAAAGTAATAAAGCAAGCAAAAGATGTTCACGGCAATGCAAAACATAAATTAGCAGAGAATCCTAAAAACCATAAAGTCTGACAAACATAAGAGATATCTTAAAACAAACTTAAAATGATATCTTAAAGCCATAAAGTCTAACAAGGCAAAAAATGAATAAACGCACCAAAATTGACTAGACGTTATCGACTGGAGAATCCTCAGTGGGTAGAGAAGTAGGTGGAGGTGTATGAGGAAAAACAGTTGAGAAAGCATGGAATTACTCCATTAAAATTCAGTGACTATGTTTAAGAGTAGAGAGATGAGCATCGATGGTGTCGAAGCGATGGTTGAATCTCCTCTCCCATGCATCAAAACGGCTCATAATAGATGTGAACATAGAGGGAATGTCCATAGGCATGAAAGATGAGGTAATGGGAGCCATAGGTGGGGGAGGCTTATCATGCTCCATTTCATCATGATCATCGAGAGCGGGAGCATTCGGTTGCTCAAATGGTGGTTATCGACGAGTCTTGGGAACAAAGTCAGCACCTTGAATTTCACATCTAGCAAGTCCCATGGATTTGCAACCAATGTAATGGTAGGTGGTTACCATAATTCTGAGGCTACATGAAAGATCGAGACCTTAGGTGTCAAAGTAGTAACTCAAGGCAATGCCTTTGAGAAGACTATGACAACCACGAATGCAAAGAACAAGGTCCGCGAATATGAAATAGGCTAAATTTGGATGATTACCAGATTAAATAATACAAAACCACCAATAATCCGCGTCACTAATCTAGGTATGTTTGGTTTCATATGGATGAAGCACATGTGAGATGATAAGATAGAGCAAGCGATCGACCGGAGGAAAAAGTGTGGCTTTGTTGTATGGGGTGCAAAATACGATGAGAGCCGAGCCTTTATAGATGATGCCTTCATTCAAAAAATCGAAAGTAGACATGAGAGAAATCGAGTTGATGAAGAGATCTTATCCCTAAAGATAGGACCGAATAGCAATGACATTATATCATGGTCATCAACAATGAGAGAGGCATTGCTAAAAAATGCATGGACAAATTTTCGTGAATCAAAACTTTTAAGGAAAGGATTTTGGTCCATCTGAAGGTTTAAAAAATTTGAAGGTAAGGATAATTAATGGACCAGAGAAAAAAAAGTTAATAACTCGACATTGTTGGATAGGGATCCACGTATAGATGGTGGTGAAACGATCATGAGCCCATGCATCATGGAAACACAAGCCAAAGAATAATTGATTTTGGGCCACAAGTGGTTAACAAGCAAAAGAGGTGGAGGCACAGGTGACGGGACCTTGACGACGTGCTGTTTATTTGGTTTTAGGAGGCATGGTTGTGTTTAAGGACTTTTGTCGAGTAGGTGGTAAGGGAACAGGTTGAGTGGATAAAATGCTAGTTTGGGAAAATAGTTGAACAAGTGGTGAGTAGTGCCCAACAATAAGAAAATGGACATAACTATGAGAATCCACATTTGTCTCGTTTAACGGATGAACTTTGATTGTAAGGAAAATTGAGGAAACCAAAGGTTTTGTTGCCAAACCAAACCATCAATATCATGTATCTCAATGACAAGAACATGATTGTAGTGCTCAATCACAAAAAGAATGAAGATTTTTATGAGAACCAACATTTGTCTTATTTGATGGACAAACTTTGATTATAAGGAACATGGTGGAGAGAAAGCCTTTCTTGCTAAACCATGGCACAATATCAAGTATCCTAATTAGAAGAACAAGTTGTAGTGCTCAATCACAAAAGAAATGGAGATTATTACGAGAAATGCCATTGATGAATGAACTTTGATTCTAATGAAAGTAGTGGAAAGGAAAGCTTTTTCTACCAAACTAATGTATCAATATCGTGTATCCCAAAAAAGAGAACATGATTATAGTGCCCAATGACAAAAGAATTGAAATTATTGCGAGGATCATATTTTTTCTTAATTGACAGTGAATAATGAATTAACAAAAAATGGTGGAAAGAAAAGCTTTTCTTGCCAAACCAAAGTGCCAATATCATGTATCCCAATGAGGAGAACATGATTATAATGGCCAATAACAAAAAGAATGAAGATTATTATGAGAATCTAAGTTTATCTTATTTGATGGATGATCATTGATTATAAGAAAAATGATGGAGAGAAAAGCTTTTCTTGCCAAACCAAAGCATCAATATCGTGTATCTTAATGAAGATAACATGATTGTAGTGCTCAATCACAAAAAGAATGAGGATTATTTTAGGAATCCAAGTTTGTCTCATTTGACGGATGAACTATTATTTTAAGAAAAATGGTGAAGAGAAAGCATTTCTTGCTAAACCAAAGCACCAATATCATGTATAACAATGAGGAAAAAAATGATTGTAGTGCCAAATCACCAAAAAACGGATATTATTATGCGAATCCAAGTTTGTCTCCTTTGATAGACAAACTTTAATTCAATGGAAAATGTGGAAAAAAAAGCTTTTCTTGCCAAATCGAATTATCAGTATCATGTGCCCCAATAAGGAAAATAAGATTGTAGAGCCCAATCATGAAAGGAATGAAGATTATTATGAGAATCGATGTTTGTCTCATTTGACAGATAAACTTTGTTTTTAAGGAAAATGGTGGAGAGAAAAACTTTTTGTGCAAAATCAAAGCACCAATATAATGTATCTAAATAAGGGGAACATGATTGTAGTGCCCAATCACAAAAAGAATGGAGATTGTTATGAGAATCATCATTTATCTCAATTGATGAATGAACTTTGATTCTAAGGAAAATAGTGAAAAGAAAAGCTTTTCCTGCCAAACCATAGTATCAATATTGTGTATCCCAATAAGGAGAACATGGTTGTAGTGCCCAATCACAAAAAGAGTGGACATTACTACAAGGATCGTAATTTGTCTTAATTGGTAGATGAACATTAACTTATTGAAAAATGGTGGAAAGAAAAGCTTTTCTTGCCAAACCAAAGTGCCAATATCATGTATCCCAATAAGGAAAACATGATTATTGTAGCCAATTACAAAAAGAATAAAGATCATTACTAGAATCCAGGTTTATCTTATTTGATGGATGAACATTGATTATAAGGAAAATGGTAGAGAGAAAAGTATTTCTTGCCAAACCAAAGCATCAATATCATTTATCTCAATGAGGAATGTTTGTAGTGCTGATTTACAAAAAAATAGAGATTATTACGGGAATCCAAATTTGTCTCGTTTGATGAAAAAACTTTGATTCTATGGAAAATATGGAAAGAAAAGCTTTTCTTGCCAAACCCAAGCATCAGTATCATGTATCCTAATGCGGAGAACATGATTATGCTAGCCAATCACAAAAAAATGAAGATTATTACGAGAATCCAAGTTTGTCTCATTCGATGGGTGAACTTTAATTATAAGGAAATTAATAGGGAGAAAAGCTTTTCTTGCAAAATTTAAACACCAATATCGTGTATCCCAATGAGGAAAACATGATTCTAGTGCCCAATCACAAAAAGAATGGAGATTATTACGAGAATCATAGTTTGTCTCAGTTAACGGATAAACTACGATTCTAAGGAAAAAGGCAGAAAAAAAGCTTTTCCTGCCAAAACAAAGCACCAATATCATATATCCCAATGAGGAGAATGCGATTGTAGTGCCTAATAAAAAAAGGGGACATTATTAAGAGAATCCAAGTTTGTCTTGTTTAACAGACCAACTTTAATTGTAAAGAAAATGGTGGAAAGAAAAGCTTTTCTTGCCAAACCAAAACATTAATATCATGTATCTCAATGACGAGAACATGATTGTAGTGCTCAATCACAAAAAAAGTAAAGATTATTGTAGGAATCCAAGTTGTCTCATTTGATGGATGAACTTTGATTATAAGGAAAATGATGGAGAGAAAGCTTTTCTTGCCAAACCAAAGCACTAATATCGTGTATTTTAATAAGGAGAACATGATTATAGTGCAGAATCACAAAAAATGGAAATTATTATGAGAATCCAAGTTTGTCTCATTTGATGGATGAATTTTGATTCTATGGAAAATGTGGAAAGAAAAGCTTTTCTTGCCAAACCAAAGCATCAGTATCTTGTATCCTAATGAGGAGAACATGATTGCGGTGCCCAATCACAAAAAAAAGGAAAATTGTTATGAGAATCCAAGTTTATCTCATTTGACGGATGAACTTTGATTATAAGGAAAATGGTGGGGAGAAAAACTTTTCTTGCAAAATCAAAGCAGCAATATCGTGTATCCTAATGAGGAAAACATGATTATAGTGCCCAATCATAAAAAGAATGAAGATTATTATGAGAATCATTATTTATCTCAGTTGACAAATGAACTTTGATTCTAAGGAAAATAGTGGAAAGGAAAGCTATTCTTGCCAAACCAAAGTATCAATATTGTGTATCGCAATAAGGAGAACGTCTTTGTAGTGCCGAACACAAAAAGACTAAACATTATTATGAGGATCGTAGTTTGTCTCTGTTGATGGGCAAGCCTTGAGTCTATGGAAAATGGTGGAAAAAAAAGCTTTTCTTGACAAACCAAAGCAACAATATCATGTATCCCAATGAAGAGAACATGATTACAGTGCCCGATCACAAAATGAATTAAGACAATTACGAGAATCTAGGTTTGTCTTATTTGATGGATGAACTTTGATTATAAGGGAAATGGTAGAGAGAAAAGCTTTTCTTACCAAGCAAAAGCACTAATACTGTATACCCAATGAGCACAACGAGATTGTACTGCCTAATCATAAAGAAAATAGAGATTATTACAATGATTCAAGTTTGTTTTATTTGACAAATGAACTTTGATTCTAAGGACAATAGTGGAAAGAAAAGCTTTTCTTACCAAACCAAAGCATCAATATCATGTATCCCAATGAGGAGAACATGATTGTAGTTCCCAATCACAAAAAAGAATGGAGATTATTACAAGAATCATAGTTTGTCTCAGTTGACGGATGAACTTTGATTATAAAAAAAAATGGTGGAAAGGAAAGCTTTTGCTGCTAAAGTAAAGCACCAATACTGTGTATCCCAATGAGGAGAACATGATTGTAGTGCCCAATAACAAAAAAAAAAAAGACATTACTACAAGAATCCAAATTTGGCTTGTTTGACAGACGAACTTTGATTCTAAGGAAAATGGTGGATAGAAAAGCTTTTCTTGTCAAACCAAAACATCAATATGATGTATCTCAATGACGAGAACATGATTGTAGTGCTCAATCCCAAAAAGAATAAAGATTATTATGAGATTCCAAGTCTGTATCATTTGACGAATGATATTTAATTATAAGGAAAATGATGGAGGGGAAGCTCTTATTGCTAAACCAAAACACCAATATCATGTATCCCAATAAGGAGAACATGATTATAGTGCCCAATCACAAAAAGAATGGAGATTATTATGAGAATTATCATTTATCTTAGTTGATGGATGAACTTTGATTCTAATGAAAATAGCAAAAAGGAAAGCATTTCCTACCAAACTAAAGTATCAATATCGTGTATCCTAATAAGGAGAACATGATAGTAGTCCCTAATCACAAAAAGAATGGACATTATTATAAGGATAGTATTTTGTCTCAGTCGACAAATGAACATTGACCTAATGGAAAATGGTGGAAAAAAAGCTTTTTTTGCCAAACCAATGCATTAATATCATGTATCTCAATGATGAGAACATGATTAAAGTGCTAAATCACAAAAGAATGAAGATTATTATGAGAATCCAAGTTTATCTCATTTGATGGATGAACTTTGATTATAGGAAAACTGATGGAGAGAAAGCTTTTCTTGCCAAACCAAAGCACCAATATCGTCTATCGCAATAAGGAAAACATGGTTGTAGTGCCAAATCATAAAAAAATAGAGATTATTATGAGAATCCAAGTTTGTTTCATTTGGTGGACAAACTTTGATTCTATGGAAGATGTGGAAAGAAAAGCTTTTCTTGCCAAACCTAAGCATCAGTATCATCTATCTCAATGACAAGAGCATGATTGCAGTGCTCAATCACAAAAAGAATAAAGATTATTATGAGAATCCAAGTTTGTCTTATTTGATGGGTGAACTTTGATTATAAGGAAATTAGTGGAGAGAAAAGCTTTTCTTGTAAAATCAAAGCACCAGTGTCATATATCCAAATGAGGAGAACATGGTCGTAGTGCCCAATCCCAGAAAGAATGGTGATTGTTATGAGAATCATCGTTTGTCTAAGTTGATGGATGAACTTTGATTCTAAGGAAAATGGTGGAAAGGAAAGCTTTTCCTGCCAAACTGAAGTACCAAATCATGCATCCCAATGAGGAGAACATGATTATAGTGCCTAATCACAAAAGGAATGCAATTATTATGAGAATCATAGTTTGTTTTAGTTGACAGTCAAACTTTGATTTTAAAGAAAATGGTGGAAAGGAAACCTTTTCTTGCTAAACAAAAACACCAATTTCATGTATCCCATTGAGGAAAACATGATTGTAGTCCTCAATCATAGAAAAATAAAGATTATTACGAGAATCCAAGTTTGTCTCGTTTGACATATGAACTTTGATTCTAAGGAAAATAGAGCAAGAAAAGCTTTTTTGTCAAACCAAAGCACCATTATCATGTATCGCAATAAGGAGAACATGATTGTTGTTCTGAATTATAAAAAAATGGAGATATTATGAAAATCCAAGTTTTTCGCATTTGAGGATGAACATTGATTCTATGGAAAATATGGAAAAAAAAGCTTTTCTTACCAAACCTAAGCATCAGTATCATGTATCCCAATAAGGAGAACATGAATGAGGGGCTAATCACAAAAGGAATGAAGATTATTACAAGAATCCAAGTTTGTCTAATTTGACGGATAAACTTTGATTATAAGGAAAAGGTTAGAGAGAAAAGCATTTCTTGCAAAATCAAAGCACCAATAAAATGTATCCTAATGAGGAGAACATGATGTTATGCCTAATTACAAAAAAATGGAGATTATTATGAGAATCGTCGTTTATCTCAATTTACAAATAAACTTTGATTCTAAGGAAAATCGTGAAAAGAAAAGCTTTTCTTGCTAAATAAAAGCATCTATATCACGTATCCCAATGAGGAGAACATGATTGTACTGCCCAATCAAAAAAAGAACGAAAATTACTATAAGAATCTAGGTTTGTCTCATTTGATGAACGAACTTTGACTGTAAAGAAAATGATGGAGAGAAAGCTTTTCTTTCAAAACCAAAGAACCAATATCGTGCATCCGAATGAGGAGAACATGATTATAGTGTTGAATAAAAAAATAGAGATTATTACGAGAATCCAAGTTTGTCTCATTTGACGAATGTTGATTTTATGAAAAATGTGGAAAAAAAAAGCTTTTTTTACCAAACAAAAGCATCAATATCTTGTATCCCAATTAGGAGAACATAATTATGGTGCCCAATCACAAAAAAATGAAGATTATTATAAGAATCTAAGTTTGTCTCATTTGATGGATTAAGTTTGATTATAACAAAAATGGTTGAGGGAAAAACTTTTCTTACCAAACCAAGGCACCATTATTGTGTACCCAAATAGGAAAACATGATTGTAGTGCCCAATAAACAAACAACCGAGATTATTACGAGAATCCAAGTTATCTTGTTTGATGAGCGAACATTGATTCTAAGGAAAATGATGGAAGGAAAAGCTTTTCTTGCCAAACTAAAGCATCAATGTCATGTATCCCAATATAGGGAACATGATTGTAGTGCCCGATCACAAAAAGAATGAAAATTATGAGAATCAAAGTTTATCTTATTTGATAGATGAACTTTGATTGTATGGAAAATGGTAGAGAGAAAGCTTTTCTTGCCAAACCAAAACACCAATATCGTGTATCCCAATAAGGAGAACTTGATTGTAGCACCGAATCATAAAAAAATGGAGATATTATAAGAATCCAAGTTTGTCATGTTTGACGGACGAACTTAAATTCTATGGAAATATGGATAGAAAATCTTTTCTTGCCAAACCAAAAGCATCAGTATCAGGTACCCAAATGAGGAGAACATGATTGTGGGGCTTATTCATAGAATGGATGAAGATTACTACGAGAATCCAAGTTTGTCTTATTTGATAGTTAAACTTTGATTATAAGGAAAATGGTGGAGAGAAAAGCTTTATTGCCAAACCACCACACCAATATCATGTATCCCAATGAGGAAAACCTGATTGTGGTGCCCAATCACAAAAAAATGAAGATTATTACGAGAGTCCAGGTTTATCTCATTTAATAGATATACTTTGATTATAAGAAAAATGGTTAAGAGAAAAGCTTTTCTTGCCAAACCAAAGCACCATTATTGTGTACCCAAAGAGCAGAATGTGATTATAGTGCCTAATAACAAAAAAATAGAGATTATTATGATAATCTAAGTTCATCTCATTTGATGGACGAACATTGATTCTAAGAAAAATGATGGAAGGAAAAGCTTTTTTTTCCAAACTAATGCATCAATGTCATGTATCCTTATGAGGGGAACATGATTGCAATGCCCAATCACAAAATGAATGAAAATTATTATGAGAATCCAAGTTTGTCTCATTTGATGGATGAACTTTAATTGTGAGGAAAATGGTCGAGAGAAGGCTTTTTTTGCCAAACCAAAGGTCCAATATCATGTACACCAATGAGGATAACATGATTGTAGTGCTGAATCACAAAAAAATAGAGATTATTACAAGAATCCAAGTTTGTCTTATATGACGAACGAACTTAAATTCTACGAAAAATAAGGAAAGAAAAGCTTTTCTTGCCAAACCAAAGCATCAGTACCATGTATCCAAATAAGGAGAACATGATTATGGGGCCCAATCAAAAAAAGAATAAAGATTACTACGAGAATCCAAGTTTGTCTCCTTTGACGATCGAACTTTGATTATAAGAAAATGGTTGGAGAGAAAAGCTTTTCTTGCAAAATCAAAGCACCAATATCATGCATCCCAATGAGCAGAACATGATTGTAGTGGCTAATCAAAAAAAGATAAGAGATTATTACGACAATTATCATTTATTTCAGTTGATGGAGAAACTTTGATTCTAAGAAAAATGGTGGAACAGAATGCTTTTCCTGCCAAACCACAGTATCAATATCATGTATCCGAATAAAGAAAACATGATTGTAATGCCCAATCACAAAGGAATGGACATTATTACGAGGATCATATTTTGCCTTAGTTGATAGATTAACATTGTCTCCATGGAAAATGGTGGAAAGAAAAGCTTTTCTTGCTAAACCAAAACACGAATATCATGTATCCCAATGAGGAAAAGATGATTGTAGTGCCCAATCACAAAAAGAATAAAAATTATTATAAGAATCCAAGTTTATCTTATTTGACAGATGAATTTTGATTATAAGGCAAATGGTGGAGAGAAAGCTTTTCTTGCCAAACCAACACACCAATATCATGTATCCTAATGATGGGAACCAGATTGTGCTGCCTAATCACAAAAAAATAAAGATTATTACGAGAATCCTAGTTTATCTCATTTAATGGATGAACTTTGATTATAAGGAAAATGGTTGAGAGAAAAGCTTTTATTGCCAAACCAAAGCACCATTATCTTGTACCCAAATAGGAGAATGTGATTGTAATGCCTAATAAAAAAAATAGAGATTATTACAAGAATCCAAGTTTATCTCGTTTGACAGATAAACATTGATTCAAGGAAAAATAATGGAGGGAAAAGCTTTTCTTGCCAAAGTAATGCATCAATGTGATGTATCCTAATGAGGGAAACATGATTGTAGTGCCCGATCACAAAAAGAATGAAAATTATTAAGAGAATCCAAGTTTGTCTTATTTGATGAATGAACTTTAATTGTAAGGAAAATTATGGAGAGAAAGCTTTTCTTATGAAACCAAAGCTCCAATATCATGCATCCCAATGAGGAGAACATGATTGTAGTGCCGAATCACAAAAAAATGGAGATTATTATGAGAATCCATGCTTGTCATGTTTGATGGACGAACTTAAATTCTATGGAAAATATGGAAAGAAAAGCTTTTCTTGCCAAACTAAAGCATCAATATCTTGTATCCAAATGAGAAGAACATGATCATGGGTCCTAATCACAAAAGGAATGAAAATTACTATAAGAATCCATGTCTGTCTCATTTGATGGTCAACTTTGATTATAAGGAAATTAGTGGAGAGAAAAGCATTTTTTGCAAAATTAAAGCAACAATATGATGTAACTTAATAAGCAGAACATGATTGTAGTGGCCAATTGCAAAAATAATGGAGATTATTATGACAATCATCATTTATTTCAGTTAACGAAGGAACCTTGATTCTAAAGAAAATGGTGGAACGAAAAGCTTTTCCTGCCAAACCATAGTATCATTATCGTCTATCCAAACAAAGAGAACATGATTGCAATGCCTAATCATAAAAGAATGGACATTATTATGAGGATCATATTTTGTCTCAGTTGATATATGAACATTAACTCTATGGAAAATAGTGGAAAGAAAAGCTTTTCCTACCAAACAAAAGCGCGAAGATCTTGCATCCCAATGAAAAGAACATGATTGTAGTGCCCAATCATAAAAAGAATGAAGATTATTATAAGTATCCAAGTTTGTCTTATTTGATGGATGAACATTGATTATAAAGAAAATGGTAGAGAGAAAGCTTTTCTTGCAAAACCAACATACTAGTATCATGTATCCCAATGAGAAGAACCTGATTATGGTTCCTAATCACAAAAAAATAAAGATTATTACGAGAATTTAGGTTTATCTTATTTGATGGATGAACTTTGATTATAAGGAAAATAGTTAAGGGGAAAGCTTTTCTTGCCAAACCAAAGCACCATTATCATATGTCCAAAAAGGAAAATGTGATTGTAGTGCCTAATAACAAAAAAAAGGACATTATTATGAAAATCCAAGTTTGTCTCTTTTGACAGAAGAACATTAATTCTAAGAAAAATGTTGGAAGAAAAATCTTTACTTGCCAAACTAATGCATCAACACCATGTATCCTAACAAAGGGAACATGATTGTAGTGCCCGATCACAAAATGAATGAAAATTATTAAGAGAATCCAAGTTTGTCTCATTTGACGAATAAACTTTAATTGTAAGGAAAATAGTGGAGAGAAAGCTTTTCTTGCCAAACCAAAGCTCTAATATTGTGTATCCCAATGAGGAAAGCATGATTATAGTGCCAAATTACAAAAAAAAATGGAAATTTTTACAAGAATCCAAGTTTGTCTTGTTTGATGGATGAACTTAAACTCTAAGGAAAATATGGAAAGAAAAACTTTTCTTGCTAAGCCAAAGCATTAGTATCATGTTTCCAAATGAGGAGAACATGATTGTGGGCCCAATCATAAAAGGAATGAAGATTGCTACGAGAATCCAAGTTTATCTTATTTCATAATCAAACTTTGGTTATAAGGAAATGAGTGGAGAGAAAAGCTTTTCTTGTAAAATCAAAGTACCAATATCATGTATCCTAATGAGCAGAACATGATTGTAGTAGGCCAATCACAAAAAGAATGGAGATTATTATGACAATCATCATTTATTTCAGTTGACGAGGGAACTTTGATTCAAAAGAAAATAGTGGAAAGAAAAGCTTTTCCAAACCATAGTATCAATATTGTGTATCTAAATAAGGAGAATAAGATTATAGTGCCCAATCATAAAAGAATGGATATTATTACGAGGATCATATTTTGTCTCAGCTAACAGATGAACATTGACTCTATGGAAAATGGTGGAAAGAAAAGCTTTTCTTACCAAACCAAAGCACCAATATCATGTATCCTAATAAGGAGAACATGATTAGAGTGCCCAATCACAAAAAGAATGAAAATTATTGTGAGAATCCAACTTTGTCTTATTTGACGGATGAACTTTGATTATAAGGAAAATAGTGGAGAAAAAGCTTATCCTACCAAACCAACACACTAATATTATGTATCCTAATGAGGAAAACATGATTATTGTGCCCAATCACAAAAAAATGAAGATTGTTAAGAGAATCCGCGTTTATCTCATTAGATGTATGAACTATGATTATAACGAAAATGGTTGAGAGAAAAGCTTTTCTTGCCCAACCAAAGCATGGTTATCATGTACCCAAAGAGGATAACGTGATTATGGTGCCGAATAACAAAAAATAAAGATTATTATAAGAATCTAAGTTTTCCTCGTTTGATAGATGAACATTAATTCTAAGAAAAATGATGGAAGGAAAAGCGTTTCTTGCCAAACTAATGCATCAATGTCATGTATCCCAATAAGGGGAACATAATTATAATGGCCGATCACAAAAAGAATGAAAATTATTACAAGAATCCAAGTTTATCTTATTTGATAGATGAACTTTGATTTTAAGGAAAATGGTGGAGAGAAAGTTTTCTTGCCAAACCAAAGCTCTAATATCATGTATCCCAATGAGGGAAACATGATTGTAATGCCAAATCACAAAAAAATAGAGATTATTGCGAGAATCCAAGTTTGTCTTATTTGACAGACAAACTTAAATTCTACAAAAAATATATGGAAAGAAAAGCTTTTCTTGCTAAACCAAAGTATCAGTATCATGTATCCAAATGAGGAGAACATGATTGTAAGGGCCAATCACAAAAGGAATGAAGATTACTACAAGAATCCAAGCTTGCCTTATTTGATGGTCGAACTTTGATTATAAGGAAATAGGTGGAAATAAAAGCTTTTCTTGTAAAATCAAAGCACCAATATCATGTATCCCAATGAGTAGGACATGATTGTAGTGGCCAATCACAAAAAGAATAAAGATTGTTACAACAATCTTTATTTATTACAGTTGATGGAGGAACTTTGATTCTAAGGAAAATGGTGGAACAGAAAGCTTTTCCTGCCAAACCATAGTATCAATATCGTGTATCCAAATAAGGAGAACATAATTGCAGTGCCTAATCATAATAGAATGGACATTATTACGAGGATCGTATTTTGTCTCAGTTGACAGAAGAACATTGACTCTATTGAAAATGATGGAAAGAAAAGCTTTTCTTGCCAAACTAAAGCACCGATATCATGTATCCCAAAAGGGAGAACATGATTGTAGTGCCCAATCACAAAAGGAATGAAGATTATTATGAGAATCCAAGTTTGTCTCATTTGATGGATGTAGACACCTAATTTTGTTTGGGCCCTTTTCCCTATTAGCCCAAAAATATATGAGATACAAAATTAGGCAATTGTCCCAGTATAAGTAAAATTTCCTCAAGGGAATGTACATTTTCAAGACCTATTTAAATGTGCTTAAATGATCGTAGGTGCACGTGATAAAATTAGTGCTATTTTAAAGGTCATAAAGTGCAAATCTCAAATAAAAAATACGAATGTCAAGGTAAAATAATTAACTTTTAATTTTATATTTGTGAAATTTTGAAATGTGTTTTTGCAAATGTTACTACAGTCAAACTTTCCTTTTTTACAAATTTTTTGAGAATTTTTCATTAAGATTAGGAAGTTAACCGTCGTATATTTTTAAAGATACCTATGTAGTATTTATGTTAATATGCTCTCCAAAAAATTAAAAATAATCAAGGAAAAATTCAGATTGATAGTTTATACCACAAAGTGTCAAGTTATCCATTTTTGTAATTAATTTGGAATTTTTCATAGTACAGCGAGTGTTATACTTGTGAAATTTTTCCTGATAAAATTATTCTGAATTTTAAAATTTTATCTTTACCATTTTGAAAATCAATATTTTGGATAATATATTTTATTTAATTCATTTTTTATAAGTTTTAATGTATTCTTTGAAATTTTTTAGTCCGAAAATACAAGCTTTCTTTTGATTTGTAAAATTTAGGGTAGAATTTCCTCGAGTTTTGAACTTCAAAATTCTTTAAATATTTTCATTTAACCACCATTAAATCAGCTTTTCAAAATTCATTTTATTTTATGAGTTTTTTTTTTGAATTTTTTTGCTTTCAAGATATGGAGTTTTCTACTCTATAAATTTTTTCGGAAGAAATTTTTGAGTTTAAAATTTTTAAAATTAAATAAATATTTTCATTAAAATTATATTAAATTAGTTTATTTTTTAATTCAATTTCTTTTATGAGATTTGTATTTTTCCAAAATAACAAATTTTTTTCTTAAAGGTTTTCTCATAAAATTTTATGAGTTTTGGATTTGAATTTTTTTTTCTTCTTGCACATAAGACTTCTCAAAAATTTTTCCTGTATAATTCAATACTTAAAATCTTTACAATTTTTTTAATTAATAATTTTATTTTATTTTGGCAAAATCTTCTTAATGGGGCTAAAAATTTTAACATTTCCAAATAAGCCTAATAAGCCCATTAATTTCTCAACAAGCCTAATGACTTTACCAAGCCCATTTCCTTGATTTTCCACCAAGCACATTTCATTCTCTAAAAGCCTACCAAGCCCATTTTTATCTTTAATTTTCCAACAAAGTCCACTAACATTTTCTTTAAATTATTTATTTATTTTTATATCAATTATTTTGATTCAATTTTTTTACGAAATTTTGATTGGAATTTCTATATGATTAAATTCTTAATTGGATTTATTATGTGGAATTTCATTGAGCGCATGAATTTTAATTTATTATCATTTTTTCATAGAATTTCCACTTAGGCTTTTTAGCACCTTATTGCATTTGTTTCTTTACTTCTAAGATTATGTTTACTTGTTTTATCATATAATGGTGTTAATTTATGTTAAATAAAATATGAATATGTGATTATTAGGGTCAAAACAAGAAAAGTTGATTGGTAGATTATTTAGGTGTTGGCTAAAATTCATGCTTGTATATGTGTTTTTGCGGTCATTCTGTAAATATAAGTAGTTTAGGGGCTAATACGTAAAAAAATAAATAAAAATAAAAAAATCTTTGTTTAGACCTATATGCTTGGTCGAAGCACATTCGCACACTTAGGAGTATATTTTATGCATTTATCAAGTTAAAATACATTTTTTTGGTCTTTTTATAATTTTAAAAAGTTTAGGGACTTTTGTGTAAATATTGAAAAATTTATTCTAGGGGCAAAAAGAAGTGATTGAATCTTGCTTGTGATTTTTTATAGGACTTTTGTGGTTATTTTGATTTATTTGAAGCTTAATTTTACATTTTAATCATATAAGGGCTAATTTGTAATTTTTTAAAATTTAAGGACTAGTTTGCAAATAAGAGAAAGTTTTTGTTTTATGGTCAAAGGATTTAACCAAAAGCTTCATGGATAACTTGGAAACTAATTTAACCAAAGGTTTGGGTATTTTTTTGCTTTAGGTATTTTTCACACTTTAAGGGGTATTTTGTAATTTCTTAAAGTTTAGGGGCTAGTTTGCAAATAACAAAAAATTTTGTTTTCTGGTCGAAGGTGTTTCACCAAACCTTCATATGGATGCTCTTGATGATTTACATGCTGATTTTTACCTAATTAATTATATTTTGTGATGATTTAGGTTGTTTTTTTTGCTTAGGTACCTTAATGTAAAAACGAAAAAGTTTAGGGACCCTAAGGAAATCTAGCATTTTTAAGACAAAATGTTTATCTTTAGCATGAAATCATCTACTTAGATTATTTTAAATATTTTTAGCATTCCATTGGTCCTCTGGCGAGATGCGTATTTTTGCATGTTAGGTTATTTTAAAATTTAAACTTCTCATTTTGGGTGTTTTTGGGTCAAAAAATAAATATATCTTTATTAGCATTTTAAACCTATTTAGGACTAATATTTAATTTTGAGACATTTAGGGATCCATTAGCAATTTTTGTACTTCAAGCCATTTTTGTTACCTAAATTACTCATTTAGAGTAAAAATCATTATTTCCTATCTTTTAGTTTCTATTAGGGGTATCGGGATACTTTCATGTTGAAGGTATATCCCAAGAGCATTTTCATAATTTTTCTCACCGAGATGCTTTCATACCAAAGGTGAATGTTTAAGATCTATTCAGCCTTCTAAGGTCATTTTAGAGTCCATTAGGGGTACCGGGATACTTTCATGTCGAAGGTGTAACCTAGGGGCATTTTCATGATTTTTTTCACTAAGATGCTTTTATGCCAAAGGTGAATGTTTAGGATCCATTTAACCTTTTAAGGTCATTTTAGTGTCTATTAGGGGTACAGAATACTTTCCTGTCGAGGGTATACCCAGTGGCATTTTTATAATTTTTTTCGTTAAAATGCTTTTACGCTAAAGGTGAATGTTTAGGATCCATTTAGCCTTCTAAGGACATTTTAGTGTCCATTAGGGGTACCTGGATACCTTCATGTTGAAGGTATACTGAATAAGCATTTTCGTAATTTTTCTCACCGAGATGCTTTTATGCTCAAGGTGAATATTTAGGATTCATTTAACCTTCTAAAGTCATTTTAGTGCCCATTAAGGTTATCAAGATACTTTCACGTCGAAAGTATACCCTAAGGGTATTTTGGTAATTTTGCTTGTCAAAATGCTTTTACGCCAAAGGTGAATATTTTAGGATTGGTTTAGCTAAGGTCCATTAGGGTTAATGAAATACTTTAATCTCGAAGGTATACCCTAAGGGCATTTTCATGATTTTTCTTCGAGTCTAGTCTTAAATAAACATTAGGATGCTTTTTGGCCGAAAGCACATATTTAAGATAGGTTCACCCTTTTTTCATTCATTTTCAAGTCCTTTGAGGGTTACCAGGATACTTTCATGTAGAAGGTATACCCCAAGGGTGTTTTCCTAATTTAGCATTAGAGCCATATCCTATATGAGTACTAGGATACCTTCTTGTCGAAAATATGCATTAAAAATAGGTCCATCATATTTGGTCATTTTTAGGTCTAGAGTCCATATTTTTTTAAGAATAAATATTTTTTTTTACAAATAAAGCAATGTCTCCTAATTAAATTAATACGTAGGATTCCTACCAGAATATGTGAAGAATTTTATAGGTTATTTTAATAGCGAGATATTCTTTTCAAATAGGAAGTCAAGATTTTGAATTTCAAGAAAATAAAACCTTTTGTATTATGCATGGTTCTCTAGTGGGATACGATGGAGAATTCGTGTCCACTTGGTTCCCTATAAGGGTACGAATAATTTTGTGATTTTCAAGAGCATTAAAACTTGACTTTCTTGAAATAATAAATTTCTTAAATGTCAAATATTGAAACAAAATAAAAATCAAATTTATTTTAACACATTTAATAAGGTACTGATCGTCGAGCATCACGAGAAGGTCAATCCTTACTTGTGATTGTAACTGACTCTCGGACCCTTTCAAGCGATCTCTGGGATAAGCGTAGACCTCGGAGTTTGTTTTCACGGGTTTTGTAACCCTAGAAAAATAAACTCTGGCAGGTGTCCAGTTTCACCTGGCTAAAATAAGACTGGTGGCGACTCCAAAATAAATAGTCACTTTACAACGACTGTTTAAAGAAGTCGAGGGAACGGTTCATCTTGACAACTCAGTCCACAGGATATAGACCCCTAAAAATAGAAAGAAATAATTATATAGATATTTATATGTAAACAATGGATACATTTGCCATTTTAAGTTGAGCTGGTCAAGATTGGTATCCGGGCCATGTTGCGACATCTTGGCAACTCCACTGGGGATAGCTAGAGAGTCAGGCCTAAAATTAATTACGTGTTCACTAAATTTTGATTAATTTGGTTTCAACCAATATTTAACTACAATTCCTGATATTTTCAAAATAATTTTTTATTGTATTTTTTACTTATAAATTTTAGTATATATTCTTTATATTTTTCACAAATCCTTTTGTTTCCTTTGCAGCATTATTTCTGGGGGGAATTTAGGATAGGAATTTTATTATTTTTGAAATGTCAAGTCGTAAAAGGTAAGTTGTTTCCCAACAACTGTGCACATGCATATGCATTAGATTCTCTTCCATAAATAATGAAAGGGCATAGGTACCTACTATTTTAGGAGGGGGTGAAGTTGCTCTGCCTCCTGAGGTGTTAGCCTTCATATGGGCCTCTAAAAAGCCTACTAGGTGTAAATTCCTACACTTGTTCAAGGTGTTATCCTTGTTATAGGCATGGAAGATACTCCCACTTAAACCCTTTCTGACATAACCTGTGATACGTGAGGATAGGATACCTCATTAGTTCTTTTTGAACTCGGGGAACAGTTCAAGAACCTATTTAGATGTCTAACTCAAACCTCATGTAATGAGCTATAGGAGACTTACCTCGTTAGAGCCATATCCAGTTCTAGGAAAGTAGGTATAAATGGGGGAACACTTCTAACCTTTTATCCTTATTATTTGATTTTTTTTAATAAGTGTTGTTGTTTTGCTAGGATACATTGTATTTACTTTTTGTATTCATTTGCTGTATTTTAAAGGATTTTCTTAGTTTTTTGGCTCGACGTTCATATCCCATGGAAACTTGCAAATTCACTTCAACATCTTTTTTTACATCTGCAAAGTTCATACCTTTATAAACTCATACATTCATAATTTTTATAATATACTAAAACAATTTCGTTTATTGTATTTCCAAGCATCACGACATGGATGGTAATATTGGGGCAAGAATCAGCGTGTTAGAGTCCATTCAAGAGGGATTTGGTTATAAAGTTTGGGGAACAAAAAAACAAATCATAAAATTGATAAAAATGGTCGAGGGTCTAAAAAAATAGCATTGCCTAGGAACACCATCGTCCTTGATAATTTAAAAGGTCAGAATTTAGGAGGTCGATTGGAAGCCCGAGTAACTGCTCTATAAAGGGTAGTCAAAGGAATGGGGTAGGAGATTCAAGAGATCAAAGAGTAATTATTTGGATTGACAAAAATTGTCAAAGATCTTCTAAGTGATCCCCAAGGATTACCATTGCCTTCAGCCCAATCTTTGGCAATCAAAGACTCAAAGACTGGACCTAGTGAAGCATTAGATCAAAATCCTAATCTTTGGTCCATACAGATGATTGAAATAAATCCACCTAATTCTGCACTTATAAGAATTAGTTTGCCTTTTAACCTTGTAAGTCCTGCCAGTTGTAGGCAGCCATTTTCCAAAGACCAAACCAAGAAAAGATCATGAAAAAATCATAAATTTCATTCAATCCCACTATCCTATAAGAATTGTACTCTATATTGCTTTAACATTAGCTCGTTGTTCCCGAATACATTCTTCCATATCAACCTCCTTATCTCAAATGGTATAACATTAATGAACATTATGAATACCATGCAGGAATACGAGGAATTTAATAAAAGCGTGCTTTACCTTTAAAAAGAAAGTTCAAAAGCTACTTAATGCTGGCATAATTTGGTTTGAACCAATGAAAAATGTCGCTGCTAAACTCCAGCCTTGTTATTAGAGTCATTAGAACATTTGGGACAATAAAATGATTATAGAGACAACCTTTAGGCTACTAGGACTTGTAAATATGGGCTCTGTAAATGTAAGGTTTGGTAAATATAAGGCATCCGAATGAAGTGATTATGAAGCATTTTGTAAATATAGGGTTCAAAAAGAATGACTAATGCTTGCAAAGACTTCTTTAAAACACCAACATAGTTAGAAAAATGAAGTGTTTACTAGAGTAGTCCTTTTGTTTCTTGTTCTTTTAAATCTTGTAAATGTACATCAACTATGAACAAAAAAATTAGTGGCTTTGGTTGATGAAATAACAGTGTAGATTATAATTCGAATCTCATAGATCTTGGCTCTACAATAATCTCCATGACTGATATTTAGCTCATTGCTTGACATTCAATTTGTCTCATCAAATATTGTTTTATTCATTCATCATTCTTTCATTTATTCATTAACTCATACATTAATTTTTCTGTTAATTGATATACATACATAGATAAAATAGAGACAAATGTTTACAAGACATATGTAGTCACACATATTGATTTAAGTTCATTTTTTTAGGTGGAGTATTGCAAGTTTAATGAAGTTACTTGAAACAAACAAGTTTGTTTGCACCCAGCAAGTATAATTTATACTTTTGCCAGGGATCTGGGGAATACAAGTTGAAATGCAATTATCTCAAAATGCTCAATCTTTATCATACCAACACTTTTGCCTGGGATCTAGGGAGTACAAGTTGAAATGCTGTTATCTCAAAATACTTAACCTTTATCATACCAACACTTTTGTCGAGGATCTGAAGGAGTACAAGTTGAAATGCAATTATTTCAAAATACTCAATCTTTATCATACCAACACTTCTACCGGAGATCCAGGGAAATACAAATTGAAAGGCAATTACTTCATAGTACTTGATCTTTGGGAAGCCAATCCTATAATACATATTCATGCCAACCAAGAAGGGAATAGGTAGCATATGTGAGATGAGAGAGTCATCCTATTATTAAACACCAATAAGTCATAGCTGATTGAAGCTAGGACCATACAAATCCAAGAAAACAAGGAAATCCACTTGGATACTATCCTTAACTTCACTCTTTCATTGTTCAGTGAAATACTCGACAAGTTTAAGTGACTGTGTTTGAAATGAAAATGGTCTTCTTTCTCTATCCCTTTTCAAATATAGAAAATTATTCCCTGTACAATCCCCTTTAAGCTTGATATTGTCTTTTCTTTCCTTGAACCTTAATCAAGGATCACTCTCCACACTAGGGGGCAAATAAAGCAAAGCTTCAAAATCAAAAGGAGTAAATTTTGTCTCAAAGTTACAAGAATAATAAGTTTGTTGTACATGACAAAGTCAGAAATAAAGCAAAGTTCAAGAAAGTTTGAATTTCAAAACCGAATATTCAAAGTGAAAAGTAAAGAAAGTTCAAGTGTCAAGTCTAGTTATTCAATGCAGGAAATGAAGAAAGTTAAAAGTTTAATTTCTAATTTCAAATATTCAACACAAAAAATAAAGAAAGTTCAAACTCTAAACTTTCAAAGTATGAAAAGAAAATTAAGAAAATTTAGACTTCCAGTCCTTTCAAATGAAAAATGAGGCAAGCGAAAGTAAATGAAGAAATGTAAATGTGTTTCACCTTGAAAGACATGTTGGGTCGAGTTATGCTACAGAAAAGTGATCCTTGATTCAATTACCCTTATACAATTGATTTGGACCTATTTATCCTTTTTATCTAAACCCTGAACTATGGCCTATGTTATGTACCTAACATAGTCCATTTTGATCAAACATAGCTATCCGAGTTATGGGACTATTCCTAGAAAGCTCTTTAAAATTTCATCTTTTTAAAGGATTTTTGACTATTTAAAAATATGATGGGCAAGCTTAAAGGCCTAGGAATTGCTCTTAAATCAATAAAGATAGCCACCAATGGCAAATAACCATTCATGCTATTTCAGAAATGATCTCAAACCCATGAAAATTTGATGACATCAATAAAAGGTTGAGTCAAACTCCCAAACACTGATACCTAAACTTTCAAAACTTTTATACCTAAACTTAGAAATTGATGCTTACCAAAAGCCTTTCAGATCAATCATTTGAGACTTGGTGTTTACTAACATTAATTTAACACCTGTTGAGCTATTGTATTTAAAAATTAAAAGAATGTTATAACTTAATTGTTTGTCTTACAAGGATCTCCTATGAAACAAACTTCCATCTGAATTTGATCTTGATAAGCCTTGACTTTGTCATATCAATTTCTTGAAATATTTTAGCAGTCACCCCATTTGTGCCTTTAAATTCATTTCATCATCTCATTCAAAGTAGTCCCAAATGGTGATCATCGATCACAAGAAAATTTTAACATCATGATGAATATAGCACTTCCATTACCCTTGGTATTGGAAAATCCATGGTTTAAATTGTTTTTGAATTTTCATATAAATTTTGATCGAGTAAACTTTTTCCCTAGGTTAGAATGAGAAGGTGATCTCATTCCATCAATCCTAGAATTTTGATGAAATATGATACTTTTCATTATTTTAATAGAAGTTTATGAATATTACTTAAACATGATATTTATCCAATTGTATAAATTATATCTTTGAATTGACGAACACTAATTTCATATTTGATGACTTTTTAGGAAAGGTTGAATGATGCTCTGAAGAAATCTGCCATCTTCTCACGAGATCCTACAGTAGGGTGTGTGAATAAGGCCAAAAAAAGGCTTCGATAGTGATATTTAAAGCATTCAAAAGTTTTCACTCATAACGAAACCTCCAAAAATCTATGCCCAATGTAGCTGGCTGGTATGGTAGTTAGTCGACAGTGGCATCCTTTCAAAGTCTTCAATGGTGATATTTGAAGCATTAAAATTTTTTCGATCAGAATGAAACCTCTAAAAATCTATGCCTGATGTAGCTGGCCAAAATGGTAGTTAGTCGATAGTGGCATCTTTCAAAGTCTTCGATGTTTATATTTGAAGCATTCAAAATTTTTCAATCAGAGTAAAACCTTCAAAAATCTATGCCTAATGTAGCTAGCCAAAATGGTAGTCAGTCGACAGTGGCATCCTTTCAAAGTCTTCGATAGTGATATTCGATGCATTCAAAAATTTTTGTTTTCAATAAAACCTTTCAAAATTTATGCCCAATATAGCTGGCTAGAATAGTAGTTAGTCAACAGTGGCATCCTTTCAAAGTCTTCGATAATGATATTTGAAGTACTCAGAAGTTTTCATTCTTAATGAAACCTCTTAAAATCTATGCCTGACATAGCTGGTAGGAATGGTAGTCAGTTAACAGTGACATCCTTTCAAAGTCTTCGATAGTGATATTTTTTTCTTAACGAAACCTCCCAAAATTTAGGCCTGACGTAGCTGGCCAAAATGGTAGTCAATCGACAGTAAAATCCTTTCAAAGTTTTCGATGCTAATATTTGAAGCGTCTATAGAAATTAGAACCAAATCCTTTATGATCAACGAGATGCTTCTATGCCAAAGGTATGCAAGAGGAAAGGTTCATTTATCATTGGTCAGCTTTACTTGATTAGAAGCCAATGAAGCATGACATCCAACTTTGTCCCATTAAGCAAAATGATTGATTTCTTAGGTTTTTTAGTTGATATATATATATATGTATGTGTTTATGTGTAGAAAAAAACAAAGAGAAACAAAAAAAACAAAACAAAACTTTTAGAAAAATTTTGCAAGGCCTAAACAAAATTATGTCTATTTGGTCTTTGCCCTATTCCTAATTCTCAGCAATGGTTAAAGAGGGGCAGCTATAGACAGTTAATTTTGTCTGGCCTTTTTACCTCTCAGTCCAAAAATATCTGAGATACAAAATTAGGCACTTGTCCTAGCAGAGGTAAATTTTCCTTAAGGGAACGTACATTGTCAAGACCTATTTAAATGTGCTTAACTGATCACAGGTGCACGTGATAAAATTAGCGCCATTTCAAAAGTCATGAAGAGCAAATCTTTAATAAAAAATACAAATGTCAAGGTAAAATAATTAACTTTTAATTTGATATTTATGAAATTTTGAAATGCGTTTCTGCGAATGTTACTACGATCAAACTTCCTATTTTTAGGAATTTTTTGGGAATTTTTCGTTAAAATTAGGAAGTTGACCATCGTATATTTTTAACGATGCCTACATGGTATATATGTCAATATGCACTCCAAAAAATAAAAAATAAATCAAGGAAAATTTCATATTGGCATTTTATGCCACATGGTGTCAAGTTGTCCAATTTTGTAATTAATTTTGAATTTTTCATAGTACAACGAGTGTTATACTTGTGAAATTTTTCCTGAGAAAATTATTTTGAATTTTAAATTTTTATCTTTACCATTTTGTAAATCAATATTTTGGATAATATGTTTTATTCAATTCATTTTTTATAAGTTTTAATCTATTCTTTGAAAATTTTTTGTCTTAAAAAACGAGCTTTCTTTTAATCTGTAAAATTTTTGGTAGAATTTTCTCGAGTTTTGAACTTCAAAATTCTTTAAATATTTTCATTTAAGCACCATCAAATTAGTTTTTCAAAATTTATTTTATTTTACGAGTTTTCCATCTTTTTGAATTGTTTTGCTTTCAAGATACAAAATTTTCTATTCCACAATTTTTTTGGATGAAATTTTCTAGTTTAAGATTTTTAAAATTAATCAAATACTTTATTAAAATTATATTAAATCAGTTTTTTTTTTAAATTCAATTTATTTTATGAGATTTGCATTTTTCAAAAATAACAAATTTTTTCCATAAAGTTTTTCTCATAAAAATTTACGAGCTTAGGATTTTAATTTCTTTCTTCTTGCACATAAGACTTCTCAAAAATTTTTCTTGTATAACTTAGTACTTGAAATCTTTTTAATTTTTTTAATTATTAATTTTATTTTGGCAAAATCTTCTTAATGGGCCTAAAAATTTCAACATTTGCAAATAAGCCTAATAAGCCTATTAATTTCTCAACATGCCCAATGACTTTACCATGCCCATTTTCTTGGTTTTCCACCAAGCCTATTTGATTCTCTAATAGCCTACCTAGCCCATTTTTATCTCTAATTTTCCAACGAAGTCCACTAACTTTTTCTTTAAAGTTTTTATTTATTTTTATATCAAATATTTTGATTCAATTTTTTTATGAAATTTTGATTGGAATTTCCATATGATTAAATTCTTAATTGGATTTATTATGTGGAATTTTATTGAGTACATGTATTTTAATTTATTATCATTTTTTCATGGAATTTCCAATTAGGCTTTTTATGCATCTTATTGCATTTGTTTCTTTACTTCTAAAATTATTTTACTTGTAAATTCATAATGTAATTTTGCTTTTACATAATTATTTTTATAATTTGCCAATTTACTTACATGAAACCTAATTCGGTTGGAATTAAACTCCTTTCCAATTGATTTAGTTTCAGTCTAACTAATTCTATCAAGCTAACCAAAATCATCATTTCTCATAAACTAGCATAATCATGACAATGGAGATGATGGCTTGTAAGAAAAGATACAAAGGCATGGGCTTATGACAACATTTATTACTTGACCAACCTAACAAGTAAACTAAACCATCAAATAAATTAAAAAAAGCATGAAACTTTCATCCTCCTTGGCCGAATCCTTCCCCCATAAATAGGGGAGGATGTTATTTCATGAGTTTTTAGTTTTTGGAAGCAAAAAAAGAAAATAACACTTAAAAAAATTTCAAGGTTTGTTAAAGTATAAGCTCCACTTTCTTTGAAGACTAAGCATAATAGCCATAAACTAATTTTCTTGATTTTATTTTATTTTATTTTATTCATATTTTTCTTCTTCTTGTTAGCAAATTATTTTTCTTTATGAATCATGTTTATGTTGATATGATTTTGGTTTTGGTGTTATGTTTGTCACATATATGTTCATATATTTTATTTCTTTTAGTGTTTTCTTGTTACTATGGTGAAATCACATGTTTATATACTTATTTTTGAAATTTTATGATATAATGGTGCTAATTTGTGTAAAATAAAATATGAATATGTGATTATTGGGTTAAAAAAAAGAAAATTTGATTGGTAGATTGTTTAGGTGTTCGCCGAAATTCATGCTTGTATATGTGTTTTTGTGGTCATTTTGTAAATATAAATAGTTTAGGGGCTAATATGTAAACAAGTAAAAACAAATAAAAAAATCTTTGTTTAGACCTATATGCTTGGCCGAAGCATATTTGCACCCTTAGGAGTGTATTTTATGCATTTATCAAGTTAAAATACATTTTTTTTAGTTTTGAGGTCTTTTGTAATTTTAAAAAGTTTAGGGACTTTTGTGTAAATATTAAAAATTTATTCTAGGGGCAAAAAGAAGTGACCGAATCTTGTGATTTTTTACAGGAAGTTTGTGATTATTTTGATTTATTTGAAGCTAAATTTTACATTTTAATCATGTAGGGGCTAATTTGCAATCTTAAGAAAGTTTAAGGACTAGTTTGCAAATAATAGAAAGTTTTTATTTTATGGTCAAAGGATTTGACCGAAGGCTTCATGGATAACTTGGAAACTGATTTTGGGTATTCCATGCCATGCTTTAGGTATTTTTCACACTTTAGGTGCTATTTTGTAATTTCTCAAAGTTTAGGGGCTAGTTTGCAAATAATGAAAAATTTTGCTTTTTGGTCAAAGGTGTTTGATCGAACCTTCATATGGATGCTCTTCATGACTTACATGCTGATTTTTACCTGATTAATTATATTTTGTGATGATTTAGGTTGTTTTTTTACTTAGGTACCTTAATGTAAAACTGAAAAAGTTTAGGGAACTTTTGGGAAATCTAGCATTTTTAGAAAAAAAATGGTTATCTTTAGCATGAAATCATCCACTTAGATTATTTTAAATATTTGTATCATTCCATTGGTCCTCTGATAAGGTGCTAAAAAAAAAAGAAAAAACCTTTCATATTTTTTTGGTTCTTTATTAGGGTACGAAATGCAATTTTCCAAAATTTAGGGACTTAATGGTATTTTGCATGTTACGTTATTTGAAAATTTAGACTTCTCATTTTGGGTGTTTTTGGTCAAAAAAATAAATATATCTTTTTTAGTATTTTAAACTTATTTAGGACTAATATTTAATTTTGAGAAATTCAGGGATCCATTAGCAATTTTTGTATTTTAAGCCATTTTTGTAATATAAATTACTCATTTAGAGTAAAAATCATCATTACTCGCCTTTTAGTGCCTATTAAAGGCACCGGGATACATTCATATCAAAGGCATACCCTAAGGGCATTTTTGTAATTTTTTTATTGGGATGCTTTTATGCCAAAAGTGAATGCTCAGGATTCATTCAGCCTTTTAAGGTCATTTTAGTGTCCATTAGGGGTACTAAGATACTTTAATGTCGAAGGTATACTTTAGGGGCATTTTTGTAATTTTTTCACCAAGATGCTTTTATGCTAAAGGTGAATGTTTAGGATTCATTCAGCCTTTTAATGTCATTTTAGTGTCCATTAGGGGTACCGAGATGCTTTCACATTAAACGTATACCCTAGAGGCATTTTTGTAAATTTTTTCATTGAGATGCTTTTATGCCAAAGGTGAATGTTTAGGATTCATTTAGCCTTCTAAGGTTATTTTAGTGCCCATTAGGGTTATGAGGTTACTTTCTCGTCAAAGGTATACCATCAGGGCATTTTGGTAATTTTGCTCACTGAAATGCTTTTATGCCCAAGTTGAATATTTTAGGATTAGTTTAGCCTTCCAAGGTCATTTTAAGGTCCATTAGGGTTACGAAGATACTTTTACGTCAAAAGTATACCTTATGGGCATTATGGTAATTTTGCTCACCAAAATGTTTTAAGCCAAAAGTGTATATTTTAGGATTGGTTTCGCCTTCCAAGGTTATTTTAAGGTCCATTAGGGTTAACGAGATACTTTCAGGTCGAAGGTATACCCTAAGGGTATTTTCATGATTTTTCTTCGAGTTTAGTCTGAAATAAGCATTAGGATGCTTTTTGGCCAAAAGCGCATATTTAGGATAGGTTCACCTTTTTTTCATTCATTTTAAGTCTTTTTAGGGTTACCGGGATACTTTCATGTAGAAGGTATACCCCATGGGCATTTTCATAATTTTGCATTAGAACCATATCCTATATGATGACTAGGATACTTTCACATCGAAGGTTCATCATATTAGGTTATTTTTAGGTGATAAAGTTTGTATTTTTTTAATAAAAAATATTACTTTTATAAATATGGCAATGTCCCCTAATTAAATTAATATGTAAGATTTCTACCAGAATATGTGAGAAATTTTACAGGTTATTTTAATAGTGACATATCCTTTTTAAATAGGAAGCCGAGATTTTTCAATTTTGAGAAAATAAAACCTTTTGTATTTCGCATGGTTCTTCAGTAAGGTATAATGGAGAATTTATGTCCACTTGGTTCCTTAGGAGGGTACAAATAATTTTGTGATTTTCAAAAGTATTAAAACCTGACTTTCTTGAAATTATAAATTTCTTTAATAAAATATTACAAGAATTATAATTAAATGTCGAATATTGAAACTGAATAAAAATCAAATTTATTTTTAACACATGATTAATAAGGTACCAATTGTCAGGCATCACGAGAATGTTGATCCTTACTTGTGATTGTAACCAACTCTCGGACCCTTTTAAGTGATCTTTAGGATGAGTGCAGACCTTAGAGTTTGTTTTCATGGGTTTTGTAACCATCAAAAATATAAACTCTGGCAGGTGCCCAGTTTCACCTGGCTAAAATAAGATTGGTAGCGACTTCAAAATAAATAGTCATTTCATAACAACTATTTAGAGAAGTCGAGGGAGCGATTCATCTTAACAACTTAGTCCCCAGGATATGGATGCCAAAAAATAGAAAGAAATAATTATATAGATATTTATATAGAAACAATCGATACATTCACCATTTTAAGTCAAGCTGCTCAAGATTCGTATCCGAGCCATGTTGCGACAACATATGAACTTTGATTATAAGGAAAAAGGTGGAAAGAAAGCTTTTCTAGCCAAACCAATATACCATTATTATGTTCCTGAAGAGGAGAATGTGATTATGGTGACCAATAACAAAAAAATGGAGATTATTACAAGAATCCAAGTTTGTCTTGTTTGATGGATGAACTTTGATTCTAGGAAATGGTGGAAAGAAAAGGCTTTCTTGCCAAACCAAAGCATCGATATCATGTATCTCAATAAGGAGAATATGATGTAATGCCCAATCACAAAAAGAATGAAAATTACTATAAGAATCCAAGTTTGCCTCATTTGACGGATGAACTTTGATTGTAAGAAAAATGGCGGAGAGAAAGCTTTTCTTGCCAAACCAAAGCTCCAATATTATGTATCCCAATAAGGAGAACATAATTGTAGTTTCGAATCACAAAAAAATGGAGATTATTATGAGAATCCAAATTTATCTCATTTGACAAACGAACTTTGATTATAAGGAAAATGGTTGAGAGAAAAGCTTTTCTTACCAAACCAAAGCATGGTTCTCATGTAACCAAAGAGGAGAGTGTGATTGTAGTGCCCAATAACAAAAAAAATGGAGATTATTACAAGAATCCAAGTTTGCCTCGTTTGATGAATGAACATTGATTCTAAGAAAAATGATGGAAGGAAAAGCTTTTCTTGCCAAACTAATGCATTAATATCATGCATACCAATGAGGCAAACATGATTGTAGTGCCCAATCATGAAAAGAATGGAAGTTATTAGAAGAACCCAAGTTTGTCTTATTTGATGATGAACTTTGATTGTAAGGAAAACGGTGAAAAGAAAGCTTTTCTTGCCAAACCAAATCTCCAATATTGTGTATCCCAATGAGGAGAATATGATTGTAGTGCTAAATCACAAAAAACTAGAAATTATTACAAGAATCCAAGTTTGTCTCATTTGATGGATGAACTTAAATACTATGGAAAATGTGGAAAGAAAAACTTTTTTTGCCAAACCAATGCATTAATATCATGTATCCAAATAAGGAGAACATGATTATGGGGCCCAATCATAAAAGGAATGAAGATTACTACGATAATCCATGTTTGTCTCATTTGATAGTCGAACTTGATCATAAGGAAATGGGTGGAGAGAAAAGCTTTTCTTGCAAAATCAGAGCACCAATATCATGTATCCCAATGAGCAGAACATGATTGTAGTGGCCAATCACAAAAGGAATGGAGATTATTACAACAATCATCATTTATTTCAGTTGACTGAGGAACTTTGATTCTAAGGAAAATTATGGAACGGAAAGCTTTTCCTGCCAAACCATAGTATCAATATCATTTATCCGAATAAGGAGAATATGATTGCAGTGCCCAATCACAAATGAATGGACATTATTATGAGGATCGTATTTTATCTTAGTTCATAGACGAACATTGACTCTATGGAAAATGGTGGAAAGAAAAGCTTTTATTGCCAAATGAAAGTGCCAATATCATGTATCCTAATGAGGAGAACATGATTGTAGTGCCCAATCAATAAAAGAATGAAGATTGTTATGAGAATCCAGGTTTATCTCATTTGATGGATGTAAACACCTAATTTTGTTCAGGCCCTTTTACCTATCATCCTAAAAATATCTAAGATACAAAATTAGGCATTTGTCCCAGTAGAGATAAAATTTCCTTAAGGGAATGTACATTTTCAAGACCTATTTAAACGTGCTTAAATGATTGCAGGTGCACATGATAAAATTAGTGCCATTTCAAAGGTCATGAAGTGCAAATCTCAGATAAAATATATGAATGTCAAGGTAAAATAATTAACTTTTAATTTTATATTTATGAAATTTTGAAATGTGTTTTTGCAAATGTTACTACGGTCAAACTTCCCATTTTTAGGAATTTTTTGAAAATTTTTCATTAAAATTGGGAAATTAATCGTCATATCTTTTTAACGATACCTATGTAGTATTTATGTCAATACGCATTCCAAAAAATAAAAAATAATCAAGGAAAAATTTAGATTGACATTTTACACCACAAAGTGTCAAGTTGTCCATTTTTATAATTAATTTTAAATTTTTCATTGTACACCGAGTATTATATTTGTGAAATTTTTCCTGATAAAATTATTTTGAATTTTAAAATTTTATCTTTACCATTTTGTAAATCAATATTTTGGACAATATGTTTTATTCAATTCATTTTTTATAAGTTTTAATGTATTATTTGAAATTTTTTTATCTTAAAATAAGAGCTTTCTTTTAGTCTATAAAATTTTTGGCAGAATTTTCTTGAGTTTTGAACCTCAAAATTTTTTAAATATTTTTATTTAAGCACCATCAAATCAGTTTTTTAAAATCTATTTTATTTTATGATTTTTTTTTGAATTTTCTTGCTTTCAAGATACAGAGTTTTCTATTCCATAAATTTTTTCGGAGGAAATTTCTGAGATTAAGATTTTTAAAATTAATTAAACATTTTCATTAAAATTATATTAAATCAGTTTTTAAAAAAAATCAATTTTTTTATGAGATTTTCTTTTTTCCAAAATAAAAAACTTTTTCCATAAAGGTTTTCTTGTAAAATTTTACGAGTTTTGGATTTTAATTTTTTTCTTCTTGCACATAAGACATCTCAAAAATTTTTCTTGTATAATTCAATACTTGAAATCTTTACAATTTTTAATTTTTAATTTAATTTAATTTATTTTGTTTTATTTTGGGAAAATCTTCTTAATGGGCCTAAAAATTTTAACATTTGCAAATAAGCCCATTAATTTCTCAACAAACCCAATAACTTTACCAGGCCCATTTTCTTAATTTTCTACCAAGTGCATTTCATTCTCTAGAAGCCTACCAAGCCCATTTTTATCTCTAATTTTCCAACAAAGTCCACTAAATTTTTCTTTAAATTTTTTATTTACTTCTATATCAATTATTTTGATTCAATTTTTTTATGAAATTTTGAATGGAATTTCCATATGATTAAATTCTTAATTGGATTTATTATGTGGAATTTTGTTGAGCACATGAATTTTAATTTATTATCATTTCTTCATGGAATTTCCAATTAGGCTTTTTATGCAACTTATTGCATTTGTTTTTTTACTTATAAGATTATGTTTGCTTGTTTTATTATATAATGGTGTTAATTTGTGTTAAATAAAATATGAATACGTGATTATTGGGTTAAAAAAACAGAAAGTTGATTGGTAGATTGTTTATGTGTTGGCCGAAATTCATGCTTGTATATGTGTTTTTACGGTCATTTTGTAAATATAACTAGTTTGGGTGTAATACGTAAAAAGATAAATAAAAATAAAAATAAAAATAATCTTTGTTCAGACCTATATGCTTAGACAAAGCACATTTGAATGCTTAGGAGTGTATTTTATGCATTTATCAAGTTAAAATGCATTTTGTTTAGTTTTAGGGTCTTTATAATTTTAAAAAGTTCAGGGATTTTTGTGTAAATATTGAAAAATTTATTCTAGGGGCAAAAAGAAGTGACTGGATCTTACTTGTGATTTTTTTATGGGACTTTTGTGATTATTTTGATTTATTTGAAGCTTAATTTTACATTTTAATCATGCAGGGTCTAATTTGCAATTTTAGGAAAGTTTAAGGACTAGTTTGCAAATAAAGTTTGCAAATAAATGAAAGTTTTTGTTTTATGGTCAAAGGATTTAACCGAAAGCTTCATGGATAACTTGGAAACTGATTTTTGGTATTTCATACCATGCTTTAGGTATTTTTCACACTTTAGGGGGTATTTTGTAATTTCTCGAAGTTTAAGGGCTAGTTTGCAAATGATGGAAAATTTTGTTTTTTGGTCAAAGGTGTTTGACCAAACGTTCATATGGTTGCTCTTCATGATTTACATGTTGATTTTTACCTGATTAATTATATTTTGTGATGATTTAGGTTTTTTTTTTATTTAGGTACCTTATTGTAAAATCGAAAAAGTTTAGGGACCCTTAGGGAAATCCAACATTTTTAGGACAAAATGGTTATCTTTAGCATGAAATCACTACTTAGATTATTTTAAATATTTTTAGCATTCCATTGATCCTCTGGTGAGGTGCTAAAAATATATATTAAAAAAAACCTTTCATATTCTTTTGGTTTTTCGTTAGGGTACGAAATGTAATTTTTCAAAATTTAGAGACTTGATGGTATTTTTGCATGTTAGGTTACTTTAAAATTTAAGCTTCTCATTTTGGGTGTTTTTAGGTCAAAAAAATAAATATATCTTTTTTAGCATTTTAAACTTATTTAGGACTAATATTTAATTTTGAGAAATTTAGGGATCCATTAGCAATTTTTGCTTTTGAAGCCATTTTTGTAATCTAAATTACTTATTTAGAGTAAAAATCATCATTTCATGTCATTTAGTTTCCATTAGGGGTACCGGCATACTTTCATGTCGAAGGTATATCTCAAGGGCATTTTCATAATTTTTCTCACTAGGATGCTTTTATTTTAAAGGTGAATGTTTAGGATTCATTCAGCCTTTTAAGGTCATTTTAGCGTCCATTAGGGGTATCCAGATACTTTCATGTCGAAGATATAACCTAAGGGCATTTTTGTAATTTTTTTACCGAGATGCTTTTATGCCAAAGGTGAATGTTTAGGATCCATTCAGCCTTCTAAGGTCATTTTAGTGTCCATTAGAGGTACGCAATACTTTTATGTCGAGGGTATACCTAGTGGCCATTTCATAAATTTTCTCGCTAGGATGCTTTTATGCCAAAGGTGAATGTTTAGGATCCATTCAGCCTTCTAAGGTTATTTTAGTGTCCATTAGGGGTATTTGGATACTTTCATGTTAAAGGTATTCCGAAGGAGCATTTTTGTGATTTTTCTCATTAAGATGCTTTTATGCCAAAAGTAAATGTTTAAGATTCATTCAGTCTTTTTAAGTCATTTTAATGCCTATTAAGGTTACCGAGATACTTTCACGTCAAAGGTATACCATAAGGGTATTTTGGTAATTTTGCTCACCGAGATGCTTTTATGTCGAAAGGGAATATTTTAGGATTGGTTTAGCCTTACAGGGTCATTTTAAGGTGCATTAGAGTTAACGGGATACTTTCATGTCGAAGGTATACCCTAATTGCATTTTCATGATTTTTCTTCGAGTCTAGTCTTAAATAAGCATTAGGATGTTTTTGGCTGAAAGCACTTATTTAGGATAGGTTTAGCCTTTTTTCATTCATTTTTGAGTCCTTTAAGGGTTACCGAAATACTTTCATGTAGAAGGTATACCCTAAGGGTGTTTTTATAATTTTGCATTAGAACCATATCCTATATGAGTGCTAGGACACTTTCACGTCAAAAATAGCATTAAGAATAGGTTCATCATATTAGGTCATTTTTAGGGCATAGAGTCTGTATTTTTTAAGAATAAAATTATTTTTATAAATAAGGCAATGTCTCCTAATTAAATTAATACGTAGGATTCCTACCAGAATATGTGAGGAATTTTACAGATTATTTTAATTGCTAGATATCCTTTTCAAATAGGAAGTCAAGATTTTGCAAATTTGAGAAAATAAAACCTTTTGTATTCTGCATGGTTCTCTAGTAGGATACGATGGTGAATTCATGTCCATTTGGTTCCCTACGAGGGTACGAATAATTTGTCATTTTCAAAAGCATTAAAACCTGACTTTCTCGAAATAATAAATTTTTGTAATAAAATATTACAGGAATTATAATTAAATGTCAAATATTGAAAGCGAATCAAAATCAAATTTATTTTAACACATGATTAATAAGGTACCAATTATCGGGCATCACGAGAAGGTCGATCTTTGCTTGTGATTGTAATCGAATCTTGAACCCTTTCAAGCGATCTCCGGGATGAGTGCAGACCTTGGAGTTTGTTTTCAGGGGTTTTGTAACCCTCAAAAATATAAACTCTGGCAGGTTCTAGTTTCACCTGGCTAAAATAAGACTGGTGGCGACTCCAAAATAAATAATCTCGTTATAACAACTATTTAGAGAAGTCGAGGGAACGATTCATCTTGACAACTTAGTCCCTAGGATACGGACTCCTAAATATACAAAGAAATAATTATATACATATTTATATAGAAACAATGGATACATTTACCATGTTAAGTCAGGCTGGTCAAGATTCATATCCGGGCTTTGTTGCAACAACTTGGCGACTCCACTAAGGATAGCTAAAGAGTCGGCTTAAAATTATTACATGTTAAATAAATTTTTATTAATTTTGTTTCAACCAATATTTATTTATAATTCCTAATATTTTCAAAATAATTTTATTGTATTCTTTTATTATAAATTTAGTATATATTCTTTATATTTTTCACTAACCTTATGTTTCCTTTGCAGCATTATTTCTAGGGCGAATTTATGGTAGGGTTTTTATTATTTTAGGAAATGTCTAGTCATAAAAGGTAAGTTATTCCCCTACACACACTGTGCACATACATATACATTAGATTTTCCTCCACAATAACAAAAGGGCATAGGTACCCACAATTTTAGGAGGGGGTGAAGTAGCTCTTCCTTCTGAGGTGTTAGCCTTTGTCTGGGCCAGTGAAAAGCCTATCGGGTGTAAATTCCTATGCCTGCTTGGGGTGTTAGCCTTGTTATAGGCATGGAAGATACTCCCACTTGAATTGAACCCTTTCTAACATAAATCCGTTATGGGTAAGGATTAGGGTACCTTGTTAGTTCTTTCCAAAATCAGGGACATTCGAGAACCTATTTAGATGTCTAACCCAAACCTCATGTAATGAGCTATAGGAGGCTCACCTCGTTAGAGCCATACCCAGTTCTAGGAATGTAGGTACAAATAGGGAACACTTCTAACCCATTATCCTTATTATTTGATTTTTTTAATAAGTGTTGTCGTATTGCTATAATACATTGTATTTACTTTTCATATTCATTTGCTGTATTATGACGGATTTTTTTAATTTTTGGGCTCGACATTCATTTCCTATGGAAACTTGCAAATTCATTTCTGCGCCTTTTTTTACATCTGCAAAGTTCATACCTTTATATCCTTATGCATTCATAATTTTTATAATATACTAAAACAATTCCATTTATTGTATTTCTAAGCATCATGACATGGATGGTAATATTAGGGAAAGAATCAATGTCTTAGAGTCCATTCAAGAGGGATTTGGTCATGAAGTCGAAGGAACAGAAAAACAAATCAAAAAATTGATAAAAATGATCGAGGGTCTAAAAAAGGAGCCTTGCCTAGGACCACCCTCATCTTTGATGAATTCAAAAGGTCAGAATTTAGAAGGTCGATTGGAAGCCTGAGTAAGTGCTCTAGAAAGGGTAGTCAAAGGAATGGGATAGGAGATTCAAGAGATAAAAAAGCAATTATTTGGATTGACAAAAAGTGTCAAAGATCTTCTGAGTGGTCCTCAAGGATTACCATTGCCTTCAACCATCAGATCAAAATCCCAATCTTTGGTCCATGTAGATGATTGAAATAAATCCATCTAATTCAACACCTATAAGAATTAGTTTGCATTATAACCTTGCAAGTCTCCCTAGTTGTAGGCAGCCACCTTTTGATGACTATACCAGAAAAGATCATGAAAAAATCATAAATTTGATTCAATCCCATTAACCTATAAGGAATTGTACTTTATATTGCTTTAACATCAGCTCATTGTTCCCGAATACATTCTTCCCTATTAACCTCCTTATCTTGAATGGTATAACATTAATGAACATTGTGAATACCATGCAGGAATATGAGGACATTCCATAGAAGCGTGCTTTACCTTAAAAAAAAAAGTTCAAAAGCTACTTAATGCCGGCATAATTCGATTTAAACCAAGGACAAATGTCATTGCTGAACTCCTACCTCGTTATTAGAGGCATTAGAACATTTGGGGTAATAAAATGATTATAGAGCAACCTTTTGGCTACTAGGACTTGTAAATATAGGCTTCGTAAATATAAGGTTTGGTAAATATAAGATATGCAAATGAAGTGACCATGAAGCATTTTGTAAATATAGGGTTCAAAAAGAATGACTAATGCTTGCAAAGACTTCCTAAAAGCAGCAACATAGAAAAATGAAGTATTTACAAGAGTAGTCCTTTTGTTTCTTGTTCTTTTGAATCTTGTAAATGTACAGCAACTATGAAGAAATAAATCAGTGACTTTGGTTGATGAAATGAAAGTGTAGAATCATGACTCGAATCCTATAGATTCTTGGCTCTGTAATAATCTCCATGACTGATATTTAGCTCATTGCTTGACATTAAATTTGTCTCATCATCTACTACTTTATTCATTTATCATTCTTTCATTTATTCATTCTTTTGTTCATTAACTCATGCATTAATTTTTCCATTAATTGATATACATACAAAGATAAAATAAAGACAAATGTTTACCAGATGTATGTAGTCACACATATTGATTTAAGTTCATTTTTTTAGGTGGAGTATTGCAGGTTTGATGAAGTTACTTGAAACAAACAAGTTTGTTTGCACCCAATAAATATAATTTATACTTCTGCCGAGGATCTAGGGAATACATGTCGAAATGCAATTATCTCAAAATATCCAATCTTTATCATACCAACACTTCTGCTGGGAATTTGGGGAGTACAAGTTGAAATGATATTATCTTAAAATGCTCAATCTTTATCATAACAACACCTTTGTTGAGGATCTCAGGAGTACAAGTTGAAAAGCAATTATTTCAAAGTACTCAATCTTTATTAGACTAACATTTCTACTGGGGATCCAAGGAAGTGCAAGTTAAAATGCAATTATCTTAAAATACTCAATCTTTATCATACCAACACTTCTATCGAAGATCCGAGGAAATACAAACTGAAAGGAAATTACTTCATAGTACTCAATCTTTAGGATACCAGTCCTATAATACATATTCAAGCCGACCAAAAGGGGAATGGGTAGCATATGTGAGATGAAAAAGTCATCCTATTATTAAACACCAATAAGTCACAGCCGATTAAAGCCAGGACCATACAAATCCAAGAAAACAAGGAAATCCATTTGGACATTGTACTTGACTTCAGTCTTTCATTGTTCAATGACCTTAACAGAATCACACAATCTTTGCCATTCTAACAAAACTCGAAAAACTCCCTAACCAGGGTGGTATAATCTAAGGGTTTGGGTGCAACCCATTTTGTCTAAAGATTTCATCAATTAATGTATGCTGAAGATGATTGGGAATATTAGCATGATTAGTAAGAGATCATAAGCTACTGAAAATTCTAACTTAAATTTCTTGGATGATTCTTTGCCACGTAATGAGCTTTTGGATTCATCTTCTCTGCTAAAGAATATAGTAAAGAGTTATATAGTGGTTGTCCTTAAGGCATGATTAAGATAACTGAAAATAACCATGCATCTTGTGGAATTTTTTATTTTAAAAATTTAGAGTTCGATATACCTCTTGATGATCCACTAGTTGATATACAATTCAACCCCTAAGGATGTCAATTTAGTAAAATTCTAGGAGCTGATGGATATCTACCAAAAGCGATTGGTCTAAAGGTTATAGGCCTCATGGTAGTATGCCAAATAGGGGCATCTTCTATCTTGACTTTAGAACTTTGTATTTTTTGGAAATAGTAAATTATGAAATGGATTTTAGTTTATAAATAGTGTGCATTTTGTAATGGACCATGAATTCTACTGATTTCCAATATCTAGAATAATGAGAACATTTTGGAAAACCTTTTTCTTTGGTAGGTGATCACCATTAGTTTGAACATTCTCAAAAAGGTCCTTTACCTCTAAATATATGATTGTCCTAAGCATTCAACTATAGACCTTTCATAACTAGAGGCTTTCCATATTTAAATATTCTTTTCTATGGATTCCTTGAAGGCTTTACAAATAGGTTATGCTCTTAAAAGATTCAGATAATGATAGTTTGACATGTGTTAAAATAATGATAGTAATTCTGAAATCTCCCTCATTTGGATAATATCTTGGCATGACTTCCTTGACACTCTTCTAAATCCTTGATTTAGGGAAAATAAGTGTAAAAATGAGCCAAAAAGTAAAAATAAGCCAAAAACACTTTCTCTTTTTGAATAAAACCTTTTCAAATTAATTTTTGATACATAAGATCTGAGATCCGAGAGCTTTTCCATGCAAATCAAATTTTTTCTTTTTTCTTAAAGGCTCAACCAGTCGTTCATGGCTATGGAGCCAATAGTATTGAAGAGCATGCCTTAAGGCTTTATTAAGTGCAACATCATGTTTTTAAAGTATTCAAAATGATTTCAAAAAAAAAAAAAAATTATCCTTTTTCCTAGCAAAATACTTGACAAGTTCAAGTGACTATGTTTGAAACGAAAAATGGCCTTCTTTCTTTATCCCTTCTCAAATATAGAAAATTATTCCCTTTATAGTCCCTTTTGAGCTTAATAATGTGTTTTCTTTTATTGAACCCTAATCAAGCATCACCTTCCACACTGGGGGGCAAATAAAACAAAGCTTCAAAATCAAAAAGAGTAAATTTTGCCTCAAAGTTACAAGAATAGTAAGTTTATTGTACATGACAAAGTTAGAAATCAAGCAAAGTTCAAGAAAGTTCAAATTTCAAGGCCAAATATTCAAAGTGAAAAATTAAGAAAGTTCAAGTGTCAAGTCCAACTATTCAAAGTGGGAAATGAAGAAAGTTCAAAGTTTGATTTCCAATTTCAAATATTCAACATGAAAAATGAATAAGGTTTAAATTTTAAACTTTCAAAGTATAAAAAGAAAGTTAAAAAAGTTCAGACTTTGAGTCCTTTCAAATGAAAAATGAGGTAAGTGAAAGTAAATGAAGAAATATAGATATGTTTCACCTTGAAAGACATGTTGGTCAAGTTTTGCTAAAGAAAAGTGATCCTTGATTCAATTACCCTTAAACACTTGATTTGGGCTGATTTATCCTTTTTATCTAAACCCTAAACTATGGCTTATGTTATATACCTAAAAAATCCATTTTGATCAAACATAGCTATTTGAGTTGTTGGACTATTCCTAGGAAGCTCTTTAAAATTTCATCTTTTTGAAGGATTTTTTAGTCTTTAATAATATGATAGGGCAAGCTTAAAGGCCTAGGAATTGCTCCTAAATCAATAAAGGTAGCCACCAATAGCTGAGAACCTTTCATGCTAATTCAAAAATGATCTTAAACCCATGAAAATTTCACGACATGAATAAAAGGTTGAGTCAAATGCCCAAACACTGATACCTAAACTTGGAAATTAATGTTTACCAAAAGCTTTTCAGATCAATCATTTGAGACTTGGTGTTTACTAACATTAGTTTAACACCTATCAGGCTATTATATTTGAAAATTAAAAGAATGTTATAACTTAATTGTTTGTCTACTCCTATGAAATAAACTTCATATGAATTTGATCTTGATAAACCTTGACTTTGGCATATCAATTTCTTGAAGAAATATTTTAGCAGTCACCCCATTTGTGCCTTTAAATTTATTTCATCATCTCATTCAAAAAAGTCCTAAATAGTGATCATCAATCACAGGAGAATTTTAAAATCATGATGAATATAGCACCTCCATTACCCTTGATATTGGAAAATCCATGGTTGAAATTGTTTTTTCATTTTCATAAATTTTGATTGAGTAAACTTTTTCCCTAGGTTAGAATGAGAAGGTGATCTCATTCCATATATCCTAGAATTTTGATGAAATATGATACTTTTCATAATTTTAATAGAAGTTTGCGAATATGCCTTGAAAATGATATTTATCCAATTGTATAAATTATATCTTTGAATTGGCGAACACTAATTTCATATTTGATGACTTTTTAGGAAAGGTTGAATGATGCTCTGAAGAAATCTATCACTATCACACGCGATCCTATGGTAAGGTGTGTGAAGAAAGCTAAAAAAACTTCGATAGTGATATCCAAAGCATTCAAAAGTTTTTGCTCTTAATGAAACCTCCTTTCAAAATCTTTGATGGTAGTAAATAGTGGCCAGAATGGTAGTAAGTTAACAGTGGCATCCTTTCAAAGTCTTCGATGGTGATGTTCGAAGCACTCAAAAGTTTTCGGTCATAATGAAACCTCCAAAAATCTATGCCCAATGTAGCTGGCCAGAATGTTAGTCGGTCGATAATGGCACCTTTCAAAGTCTTCAATGGTGATATTTGAATTATTCAGAAGTTTTTGTTTTTAATGAAACCTTTTAAAATTTATGCCCAACGTAGCTAATCGGAATAGTAGTCAGACAATAGTGGCATCTTTCCAAAGTCTTCGATAATGATATTCAAAGTACTCATAAGTTTTCATTCTTAATGAAACCTCCCAAAATCTATGCCCAACATAGCTGGCCAGAATGGTAGTCAGTCAACAGTGGCATCCTTTCAAAGTCTTCGATGGTGGTATTTGAAACGTCCATAGAAATTAAAACCAAATCCTTTGCAATCACCAAGATGCTTCTATGCCAAAGATGTGCAGGAGGAAAGGTTTATTTGTCTTTGGTCAGCTTTACTTGATTAGAAGCTAATGAAGCATGACGTATGACTTCGTCTCATTAAGCAAAATGATCGGTTTCATAAGTATTTTAGTTGATATATATGTGTGTGTGTGTGTGCATGTGCGCATAGGAAAAAAACAAAGAGAAACAAAAAAAAATAAAACTTTTAGAAAAATTTTGTAAGGCTTGAACAAAATTGTGTCTATTTGGTCTTTGCCCTGTTCTTGATTCTTAGCAATGGTCAAAGAGGGGCAGCTGTAGACACCTAATTTTGTCTGGGCCCTTTTCCCTCTTAGTCCAAAAATATTTAAGATACAAACTCAAGCACTTGTCCTAGCGGAGGTAAATTTTCCTTAACGGAATATACATTTTCAAGACCTACTTAAATGTGTTTAAATGATCGCAGGTGCGCGTGATAAAATTAGCACCATTTCAAAGGTCATGAAGAGCAAATCTTGGATAAAAAATACAAATGTCAAGGTAAAATAATTAACTTTTAATTTTATATTTGTGAAATTTTGAAATTAGTTTCTACGAATGTTACTAAGGTCAAACTTCCCATTTTTAAGAATTTTTTTGAGAATTTTTCTTAAAATTAGGAAGTTGACCGTCGTATATTTTTAGCAATACTTATGTGGCATTTATGTCGATATGCAGTTCAAAAAATAAAAATAATCAAGGAAAAATTTGTATTGACATTTTATACCACAAGGTATCAAGTTATCCATTTTTGTAATTAATTTTGAATTTTTCATAGTACAACGAGTATTATACTTATGACATTTTTCCTAATAAATTATTTTGAATCTAAAATTTTTATCTTTACCCTTTTTTAAATCAATATTTTAGAGAATATATTTTATTCAATTCATTGTTTATAAGTTTTAATGCATTCTTTGAAAATTTTTAGTCCTAAAATTCGAGCTTTCTTTTAATCTGTAAAATTTTTGGTAGAATTTTCTTAAGTTTTGAACTTCAAAATACTTTAAATATTTTCATTTAACTACCATCAAATCAGTTTTTCAAAATTTATTATATTTTATAAGTTTTCCATTTTTTTGAATTTTTTTTCTTTTCAAGATACAGAGTTTAAATTTCATAAATTTTTTCGGAGGAAATTTTTTAGTTTAAGATTTTTAAAATTAATTAAATATTTTCATTAAAATTACATTAAATTAGTTTTTTAAAATTCTATTTATTTTATGAGATTTGCAGTTTTCCAAAATAACAAATTTTTTGGATAAAAATTTTTCTCATAAAATTTTACGAGCTTTGGATTTTAATATCTTTATTTTTTTTAATTATTAATTTTATTAATTTTATTTCATTTTGGCAAAATCTTCTTAATGGGCCTAAAAATTTCAACATTTGCAAATAAGCCCAATAAGCCCATTTATTTCATTTTGGCAAAAGCTTCTTAATGGGCCTAAAAATTTCAACATTTGCAAATAAGCCCAATAAGCCCATTAATTTCTCAACAAGCCCAATAACATTACCAAGCCCATTTTCTTGATTTTCCACCAAGCCCATTTTCTTGATTTTCCACCAAGCCCATTTCATTATCTAAAAGCCTACCAAGCCCATTTTTATCTCTAATTTTCCAATAAAGTCCACTAACTTTTTCTTTAAATTTTTTATTTATTTCTATATTAAATTTTTCAATGTTTTTATGAAATTTTGATTGGAATTTCCAAATGATTAAATTCTTAATTGGATTTATTATATGGAATTTTGTTGAGTATATGAATTTTAATTTATTATCATTTTTTCATGGAATTTCCAATTAGGCTTTTTATGCATCTTATTGGATTTGTTTCATTTACTTCTAAGATTATGTTTATTTATAAATTCATAATGTAATTTTGCTTTTACATAATTAATTTTATAATTTGCCAATTTAGTTACATGAAACCTAATTCGGTTGGAATTAAATTCCTTTCCAATTGATTTAGTTTCATTCTAACTAATTCTATCTAGCTAACCAAAATCATCATTTCACCTAAACTAGCATAATCATGACAATGGTGATGATGACTTGTAAGAAAAGATCACAAAGGCATGGGCTTATGGCAATATTTATTACTTGACAAACCTAACAAGTAAACTAAAATGTCAAATAAATAAATAAAAAAGAAATTTTGATGAAAAAAGCATGAAACTTTCATCCTCCTTGGCCAAATCCTCCCCTTATAAATTTGGGAGGAAGTTATTTCATGAGTTTTTTGTTTTTAGAAGCAAAAAAAAATAATAATAATAACACTTAAAAAAATTTCAAGGCTTGTTAAGGTATAATCTCCACTTAAATCTCTGAAGCTTTGTTTGTTTCATACATTTTTCTTCTCTTTGGTAAGCCAAAAATATGCTTAAGTTCATAGATTTTTTTTTATCCATGTTGAAAGACTAAGCATAATGGCCATAACTAATTTCCTTGATTTTATTTTATTTTATTCTATTCTTTTTTTTCTTCTTGTTAGTAAATTATTTTTCTTCGTGAATCATGTTTATGTTGATATGATGTTCGTTTTGGTGTTGTGTTTGTCATATATATGTTCATATATTTTATTTCTTTTAGTGTTTTCTTGTTATTATGGTGAAATCACATGTTTATATACTTATTTTCGAAATTTTATTATATAATGGTGCTAATTTGTGTTAAATAAAATATGAATATGTGATTATTGGGTTAAAAAAAAATTTATTGGTAGATTGTTTAGGTGTTGGCCGAAATTCATGCTTGTATATGTGTTTTTGCAGTCATTTTGCAAATATAAATAGTTTAGGGGCTAATACGTAAAAAATAAAAAAATAAAAAAATCTTTGTCCAGACCTATATGCATGGTTGAAGCACATTTGCACCTTTATGAGTGTATTTTATGCTTTTATCAAGTTAAAATGCATATTTTTCATTTTGGGGTCTTTTTGTAATTTTAAAAAGTTTAGGGACTTTTGTGTAAATATTGAAAAATTTATTCTAGGGGTAAAAAGAAGTGACCAAATCTTACTTGTGATTTTTTACAGGACTTTTGTCATTATTTTGATTTATTTGAAGTTTAATTTTACATTTTAATCAAGTAGGGGCCAATTTGCAATTTTAAGAAAGTTTAAGTACTAGTGTAAAAAATAGAAAGTTTTTGTTTTATGGTTAAAGCATTTTACCGGAAGCTTCATGGATAACTTGGAAACTAATTTTGGGTATTTCATACCATGCTTTAGGTATTTTTCACACTTTTGGTGGCATTTTGCAATTTCTCAAAATTTAGGGGCTAGTTTGCAAATAATGAAAAATTTTGTTTTTTGGTCAAATGTGTTTGACCGAACTTTCATAAGGATGCTCTTTATGATTTACATGCTGATTTTTACCTTGTCAATTATATTTTGTGATGATTTAGGTTGTTTTTTTTTTATACTTACGTACCTTACTGTATAATCGAAAAAGTTTAGGGACCCTTAGGGAAATCTAGCATTTTTAGGACAAAATGGTTATCTTTAGCATGAAATCATCCACTTAGATTATTTTAAATATTTTTAGCATTCCATTGGTCGTCCGGTGAGGTGCTAAAAATAGACAAAAAAAACTTTTTGTATTCTTTTGGTTCTCCGTTAGGGTACAAAATATAATTTTTCAAAATTTAGGGACTTAATGGTATTTTTGCATGTTAGGTTATTTTAAAATTTAAAATTCTCATTTTGGGTGTTTTTGGGTCAAAAAAATAAATATATCTTTTTTAGCATTTTAAACCTATTTAGGACTAATATTTAATTTTAAGGAATTTAGGGATCCATTAGCAATTTTTGTACTTTAAACCATTTTTGTAATCTAAATTATTCATTCAGAGTAAAAGTCATCATTACTTGTCTTTTAGTGTCCATTAGGGGTACGGAGATACTTTTTTGTCGAAGGCATATCCTAGGGACATTTTCATAATTTTCCTTATCGGGATGCATTTATGCTAAAGGTGAATGTTTAGGATTCATTCAGCCTTGTAAGGTCCTTTTAATGTCCATTAGGGGTACTGAGGTACTTTCATGTTGAAGGTATACCCTAGAGGCATTTTTGTAATTTTTCTCATCGAAATGCTTTTATGCTAAAGGTTAATCTTTAGGATTCATTCAGCCTTCTAAGGTCATTTTAGTGTCCGTTAGGGATACTGGGATACTTTCACGTCGAACATATACCCTAGGGGCATTTTCATAATTTTCCTCAATGATATGCTTTTATGCCAAAGGTGAATGTTTAGGATTTATTCAGCCTTCCAAGGTCATTTTAGTGCCTATTAGGGTTACCGGGATACTTTCACATCAAATGTATACCCTAAGGGTATTTTGGTAATTTTGCTTACTTGATTACTTATATTTTGTGATGATTTAGGTTGTTTTTTTTAATTAGTTACCTTAGTGTAAAATCAAAAAAGTTTAGAGACCCTTAGGGAAATCTAGCATTTTTAGGACCAAATGGTTATCTTTAGCATGAAATCATCCACTTAGATTATTTTAAATATTTTTAGTATTCCATTAGTCTTCCGGTGAGGTGCTAAAAATATAGGAAAAAAACCTTTTGTATTCTTTTGGTTCTTCGTTAGGGTACAAAATGCAATTTTTCAAAATTTAGGGACTTATTGGTATTTTTGCATGTTAGGTTATTTTAAAATTTAAACTTTTCATTGTAGGTGTTTTTAGGTCAAAAAATTAAATATATCTTTTTCAGCATTTTAAACCTATTTAGGACTAATATTTAATTTTGAGAAATTTAGGGATCCATTAGCAATTTTTGTACTTTAAGCCATTTTTGTAATCTAAATTATTTATTTAGAGTAAAAATCATCATTACTTGTCTTTTAGTATCCATTAAGGGTACGGAGATACTTTCATGTCAAAGGCATGGCCAGTAGCATTTTTATAATTTTCCTTATCAGTATGCTTTATGCTAAAGGTGAATGTTTAGGATTCATTCAGCCTTCTAAAGTCATTTTAGTGTCCATTAGGGGTATTGGATATTTTCATGTCAAAGGTATACCCTAGGGGCATTTTTATAATTTTTCTTATCGGGATGCTTTTATGCTAAAGGTGAATGTTTAGGATTCATTCAGCCTTTTAAGGTCATTTTAGTGTCCATTATGGGTACCAGAATACTTTCATGTCGAACGTATAACCTAGAGGCATTTTTGTAATTTTTCTCATTGAGATGCTTTTATGCTAAAGATCAATGTTTAGGATTCATTCAGCCTTCTAAGATTATTTTAGTGCCCATTAGGGTTATCGGGATACTTTTACATCAAAGGTATACCGAAGAGGCATTTTAGTAATTTTGCTCACCGATATGCTTTTACACCAAAGGTGAATATTTTAGGAATGGTTTAGCCTTCCAAGGTCATTTTAAGGTTCATTAGGGTTACCAGGATACTTTAATGTTAAAGGTATATCCTAGAGGCATTTTGCTAATTTTGCTCACCTAGATGCTTTTACGCCAAAGGTAATATTTTAGGATTGCTTTAGCCTTCCATGATCATTTTAAGGTCCATTGTCATGATTTTTCTTCGAGTCTAGTCTTAAATAAGCATTAGGATGCTTTTAGGCCAAAAGAGAATATTTAGGATAGGTTCGCCCTTTTTTCATTCATTTTCAAGTCTTTTTAGGGTTATCGAGATACTTTCATGTTGAAGGTATACCCTAAGGTTATTTTCATAATTTTGCATTAGAATCATATCCTATATGAGTTCTAGAATAGTTTCACATAAAAAATATGTATTAAGAGTAGGTTCATCATATTAGGTCATTTTTAGGTGACAAAGTTCGTATTTTTTTAATAATAAATATATTTTTTTTATAAATAAGGCAATGTCTCCTAATTAAATTAATACGTAGGATTCCTACCAGAATATGTGAGAAATTTTACGGATTATTTTAATAGCAAGATATCCTTTTCAAATAAGAGGCTAGGATTTTTCAATTTCGAGAAAATAAAACCTTTCATATTTCGCATGGTTCTCTAGCGACATACGATGGAGAATTCACATCCACTTGGTTCCTTAGGAGAGTATGAATAATTTTGTGATTTTCAAAAGCGTTAAAACCTGACTTTCTCAGAATAATAAATTTCTTTAATAAAATCTTACAGGAATTATAATTAAATGTTGAATATTGAAACCAAATCAAATTTATTTTAACACGTGATTAATAAGGTACCGATTGTCGGGCATCATGAGAATGTCGATTCTTTCTTGTGATTATAACTGACTCCCAGACCCTTTCAAGCTATCTTTGGGATGGGTGCAGACCTCAGAGTTTGTTTTCATGGGTTTTGTAACCCTCGAAAATATAAACTTCGGCAGGTGTCCAGTTTCACCTAGATAAAATAAGACTGGTGGCAACTCCAAAATAAATAGTTGTTTCATAACTACTATTTAGAGAAGTCGAGGGAGTGATTCATCTTGACAACTCAGTCCCCAGGATATGGACCCTAAAAAATAGGAAGAAATAATTATATAGATAGTTATATAGAAACAATGGATATATTTGCCATTTAAGGTCGGGTTGGTCAAGATTCATATTTGGGCCATGTTGCAACTACAGAAGAACTTTGATTATAAGGAAAATGGAGGAGAGAAAGCTTTTCTTGCCAAACAAAAGCACCATTATCAGGTACCTAAAGAGGAGAACGTGATTGTAGTGCCCAATAACAAAAAAATGGAGATTATTACAAGAATCCAAGTTTGTCTTGTTTGACGGACGGACTTTGATTCTAGGGAATGGTGGAAAGAAAAGGCTTTCTTGCTAAACCAAAGTATCGATATCATGTACCTCAATGAGGAGAACATGCTGTAGTGCCCAATCACAAAAAGAATGAAAATTATTATGAGAATCCAAGTTTGTCTTATTTGACAGACGAACTTTGATTGCAAGAAAAATGATGGAGAGAAAGCTTTTCTTGCCAAACCAAAGCTCCTATATCATCTATCCCAATGAGGAGAACATGATTGTAGTGCCGAATCACAAAAAAATAGAGATTATTATGAGAATCCAAGTTTGTCTTGTTTGATGGATAAACTTAAATTCTATGGAAAATGTGGAAAGAAAAGATTTTCTTGCCAAGCCAAAGCATCAATATCATGTATCCAAATGAGGTGAACATGATTGGGGCTCAATCACAAAAGGAATGAAGATTGCTATAAGAATCCAAGTTTGTCACATTTCATGGTCGAACTTCGATTATAAGGAAATGGGTGGAGAGAAAAGCTTTTCTTGCAAAATCAAAGTACCAATATCATGTATCCCAATGAACAGAACATGATTGTAGTGGCCAATCACAAAAAGAAACAATAATCGTTTATTTCAGTTGGCAGAGGAATTTTGATTCTAAGGAAAATGGTGGAATAGAAAGCTTTTCCTGCCAAACCATAGTATCAATATCGTGTATTCAAATAAGGAGAACATGATTACAGTGCCCAATCACAAAAGAATAGACATTATTGCGAGGATCGTATTTTGTTTCGGTTGACTGACGAACATTGACTTTATGGAAAATGGTGAAAAGAAAAGCTTTTCTTGCCAAACCAAAGCTCCAATATCATGTATCCCAATAAGGAGAACATGATTGCAGTGCCCAATCACAAAAAGAATAAAGATTATTATGAAAATTTAACTTTATCTCATTTGACGGATGAACTTTGATTACAAGGAAAATGTTGGGGAGAAAGCTTTTCTCGTCAAACCAACACACCAATATCGTGTATCCCAATAAAGAGAACCTGATTATGGTGCCTAATCATAAAAAAATGAAGATTGTTATGAGAGTTCAGGTTTATCTCATTTGATGGATGAACTTTGATTATAAGGAAAATGCTTAAGAGAAAAGCTTTTCTTGCCAAACCAAAGCATGATTATCGTGTACCCAAAGAGGAGAAAGTGATTGTAGTGCCCAATAACAAAAAATGAAGATTATTACAAGAATCCAAGTTTACCTCATTTGACAGACGAACATTAATTCTAAGAAAAATGATGGAAGGAAAAGCTTTTCTTGCCAAACTAATGCAGCAATGTCATGTATCCTAATGAGGGGAAATAATTATAATGTCTGATCACAAAAAAATTGAAAATTATTATGAGAATTCTAGTTTGTCTCATTTGACAGATGAACTTTAATTATACAAAAAATCATGGAGAGAAAGGTTTCCTTTCCAAACCAAAGCTCTAATATCGTGTATCCTAATGAGGAAAACATGGTTGTAGTGCCGAATCACAAAAAAATGGAGATTATTATGAGAATCCAAGTTTGTCTCGTTTGACAGACAAACTTTAATTCTATGGAAAATGTGGAAAGACAAGCTTTTCTCACTAAACCAAAGCATTAGTATCATGTGTCCAAATGAGGAGAACAAGATTATGGGGCCCAATTACAAAAGGAATGAAAATTACTATGAGAATCCAAGTTTATCTCATTTGACTGTCGAACATTGATTATAAGGAAATGGGTGGAGAGAAAAGTTTTTCTTGCAAAATCAAAACACCAATATCATATATCCTAATGAGGAGAAGATGATTGTAGTGGCCAATCACAAAAAGAATAGAGATTATTACGATAATCGTCGTTTATTTCAGTTGACAGGGGAACTTTGATTCTAAGTAAAATGGTGGAAAAGAAAGCTTTTCCTGCCAAATTGTAGTATCAATATCATGTATCTGAATAAAGAAAACATGATTGTAGTGCCTAATCACAAAAAAAATGTACATTATTATAGCAGCGTATTTTGACTAAGTTGATAGACAAACATTGACTCCATGGAAAATCGTGGAAAGAAAAGCTGTTCTTGCCAAACCAAATTGCCAATATCATGTATCCTAATGGGGAGAACATGATTCTAGTGCCCAATCACAAAAAGAATGAAGATTATTATAAGAATCCAAGTTTATCTTATTTGATGGATGAATTTTGATTATAAGGAAAATGGTGGAGAGAAAGCTTTTCTTGCCAATCCAAAGAACCAATATCATGTATTTCAATGAGGAGAACATGGTTGTAGTGCCAAATCACAAAAAAAAATGGAGATTGTTACGAGATCCAACTTCATCTTGTATGACAGGCGAATTTTAACTTTATGGAAAATGTGGAAGGAAAAGCTTTTACTGCTAAAACAAAGCATCAATATCATGTATCCAAATGAGGAGAACATGATTATAGTGCCTAATCACAAATAAATGACAATTATTACGAGAATCCAAGTTTGTCTCATTTGATGAACGAATTATTATAAGGAAAATTGTGGAGAGAAAAGCTTTTCTTGCCAAACCAAAGCATCAATATCGTGTATCTTAATGAGGGGAACATGATTGTAGTGCTCAATCTAAAAAAGAATGAAAATTATTACGAGAATCCAAGTTTGTCTCATTTGATGGACAAACTTAGATTATAAGGTAAATTGTGGAGAGAAAGCTTTTCTTGCCAAACCACTAATATCTTGTATTGCAATAAGGAGAACATGATTGTAGTGTTGAATCACAAAAAAATGGAGATTATTATGAGAATTCAAGTTTTTCTCGTTTGATGGATAGACTTTAATTGTATGGAAAATGTGGAAAGCAAAGCTTTTCTTGCCAAACCAAATCATCGATATCATTTATCCAAATGAGCAGAACATGATTATGGGGCCCAATTATAAAAGAAATGAAAATTAGTATAAGAATCCAAGTTTGTCTCATTTGATGGTTGAACATTGATTATAAGGGAATGGGTGGAGAGAAAAGTTTTTCTTGCAAAATCAAAGCACCAATATCCTGTCCTCCTAATGATGAAAAGATGATTGCAGTGGCCAATCACAAAAAGAATGGAGATTATTATGAGAATCATCGTTTATTTCAGTTGATGGGGGAACTTTGATTCTAAGGAAAATAGTGGATAGGAAATCTCTTCTTGCCAAACTGTAGTATCAATATCATGTATCCGAATAAAGAGAACATGATTGTAGTGCCCAATCACGAAAAAAATGTACATTATTACGAGGATCGTATTTTGTCTAAGGTGACAGACGAACATTGACTCCATGGAAAATCGTGGAAAAAAAAGCTTTTCCTTCCAAACCAAATTGCCAATATCATATATCCCAATGAGGAGAACATGATTCTAGTGCCCAATCACAAAAGGAATAAAGATTATTATGAGAATCTAAGTTTGTCTCATGTGAAGGATGAATTTTGATTATAAGGAAAATGGTGGAGAGAAAGCTTTTCTTGCCAAACCAAAGAACCAATATCATGTATCCCAATGAGGAGAACATGATTGTAGTGCCAAATCACAAAAAAATGGAGATTGTTACGAGAATCGAAGTTTGTCTCTTATGACGGATATACTTTTACTCTATGAAAAATGTGGAAGGAAAAGTTTTTCCTGCCAAAACAAAGCACCAATATCATGTATCTAAATAAGGAGATCATGATTGTGGTGCCTAATCACAAAAAATGACGATTATTACGAAAATCCAAGTTTATCTCATTTGACGAATGAACTTTGATTATAAGGAAAATTATGGAGAAAAAAGCCTTTCTTGCCAAACCAAAGCACTAATATCGTGTATCTCAATGAGGGGAACATGATTGTAGTGCTCAATCTAAAAAATAATGAAAATTATTATGAGAATCCAAGTTTGTCTCATTTGAAGGATGAATTTGGATTATAAGGAAAATGGTGAAGAGAAAGCTTTTCTTGCCAAACCAAAGCACCAATATCTTGTATTGCAATGAGAAGAACATGATTGTAGTGTCGAATCACAAAAAAATGGAGATTATTACGAGAATTCATGTTTGTCTCATTTGATGAATGAACTTTGGTTTTATGGAAAATGTGTAAAGAAAGGCTTTTCTTGCCAAACCATAGTATCAGTATCATGTATCCCAATGAGGAGAACATGATGTGGGGCCTAATCACAAAAGGAATTAAGATTGTTATGAGAATCAAAGTTTGTCTTATTTGATGAACAAACTTTGATTATAAGGAAAAGGGTGGAGAGAAAAGCTTTTCCTGCAAAATCAAAGCACCAATATCATGTATCCCAAAGAGGAGAACATGATTGTAGCGCCTAATCACAAAAAACATGGAGATTATTAAAAGAATCGTCATTTGTCTTAGCTATCAGATGAATTTTGATACTAAGGAAAATGGTGGAAAGAAAAGCTTTTTTGCCAAACAAAAGCATCTATATCATGTATCTCAATGAGGAGAACATGATTATAGTGCCCAATCACAAAAAGAATGAAAATTATTATGAGAATCCAAATTTGTCTCATTTGATGGATGAACTTTGATTGTAAGGAAAATGGTAGGGTGAAAGCTTTTCTTGCCAAACCAAAGCACCAATATCGAGCATCCCAATGAGGAGAATATGATTGTAGTGTTGAATAAAAAAATAAAGATTGATGAGAGAATCCAAGTTTGTCCCATTTAGTAGACGAACTTTGGTTTTATGGAAAATGTGGAAAGAGAAGCTTTTCTTGCCAAACCAAAGCATCAGTATCATGTATCCAAATGAGGAGAACATGATCGTGGGGCCCAATCAAAAAAGGAATGAAGATTACTATGAGAATCTAAGTTTGTCTCATTTGATGGTCGAACTTTGATTATAAAGAAATGGGTGGAGAGAAAAGCTTTTCTTCTAAAATCCTAATGAGGAGAAGAAGATTGTAGTGGCCAATCACAAAAAGAATGGAGATTATTAAGACAATCATCGTTTATTTTAGTTGACGGGGGAACTTTGATTCTAAGGAAAATGCTGGAAAGGAAAGCTTTTCCTGCCAAACCATAGTATTAATATCGTGTATCCAAATAAGGAGAGCATGATTGCATTTCTCAATCACGAAAATAATGGACATTATTACTAGGATCGTATTTTGTCTCAGTTGATTGATGAATACTAACTCTATGCAAAATTATGGAAAGAAAAGCTTTTCTTGCCAAACCAAAGTGCCAATATTATGTATCCCAATGAGGAGAACATGATTGTAGTGCCTAATCACAAAAAGAATGGAGATCATTACAAGAATCCAAGTTTGTCTCATTTGATGGATGAACTTTGATTATAAGGAACATGGTGGAGAGAAAACTTTTCTTGCCATACCAAAGCATGAATATTGTGTATCCTAATAAGAAGAACGTGATTGTAGTGCCAAATCACAAAAAATGCAAATTATTACTAGAATCCAAGTTTGTCTCGTATGACAGACGAACTTTAACTCTATGGAAAATGTGGATAGAAAAGCTTTTCCTGACAAACCAAAGATCAATATCATGTATCCCAATAAAGAGAACATGATTGTAGTGCCTACTCACAAAAGGAATAAAGATTATTATGAGAATCCAAGTTTGTCAGATTTGATGGATGAATTTTGATTAAAAGGAAAATGGTGGAGAGAAAGCTTTTCTTGCCAAACCAAAGCACCAATATCATTTATCCCAATAAGGAGAACATGATTGTAGTGCCAAATCACAAAAAAAATAAAGATTATAACGAGAATCGAAGTGTCTCGTATGATAGACAAACTTTAACCCTATGGAAAATGTGGAAGAAAAGGCTTTTCTCCAAACAAAGCATCAATATCATTTATCCAAATAAGGAGAACATGATTATGGTGCCTAATCATAAAAAAATGACAATTGTTATGCGAATCCAAGTTTGTCTCATTTAACGAACGAACTTTGATTTTAAAGAAAATTATGGAGAGAAAAACTTTTCTTTCCAAACTGAAGCATCAATATTGTGTATCTCAATGAAGGGAACATGATTGTAGTGCTCAATCTCAAAAAGAATGAAGATTATTATGAGAATTCAAGTTTGTCTCATTTGATGGATGAACTTGGATTATAAGGAAAATGGTGGAGAGAAAGCTTTTCTTACCAAACCAAAGCACCAATATCGTGTATTGCAATGAGGAGAACATGATTGTAGTGTCGAATCACAAAAAAATGGATAGAATCAAAGTTTGCCTCATTTAATGGATGAACTTTGATTCTATGGAAAATATGTAAAGAAAGGCCTTTCTTGCCAAGCCAAAGTATCAGTATCATGTATCCCAATCAGGAGAACATGGTTGTAAGGCCCAATCACAAAAGGAATTAAGATTATTATAAGAATCAAAGTTTGCCTCATTTAACAAACAAACTTTAATTACGAAGAAAAGGGTTAAGAGAAAAGCTTTTCCTACAAAATCAAAGCACCATTATCATGCATCCCAATGAGGAGAACATTATTGTAGTGCACAATCACAAAAATAATTAAAATTGTTACAAGAATCATCATTTGTCTCAATTGATAGATGAACATTGGCTCTATGGAAAATCATGAAAAGAAAAGCTTTTCTTGCCAAACCAAAGCGCTAAATCATGTATCCCAATGAGGAAAACATGATTGTAGTGCCCAATCACAAAAAGAATGAATATTATTATGAGAAGTTTGTTTAATTTGATGGATGAAAGGAAAATGGTGGAGAGAAAGCCTTTCTTGCCAATCCAAAGCACTAATATCATTTATCCCAATGAGCAAAACATGATTGTAGTGCCAAATCATAAAAAAATAGAGATTATTATGAGAATCCAAGATGAACTTTAACTCTATGGAAAACGTGGAAGGAAAAGCTTTTCTCCAAACAAAACATCAATATCATGTATCCAAATGAGGAGAACATGATTGTGGTGCCTAATCACAAAAAAAATGATGCTTGTTACGAGAATCCAAGTTTGTCTTATTTGATGAACGAACTTTGATTATAAGGAAAATTATGGAGAGAAAAGTTTTTCTTGCCAAACCGAAGCATCAATATCATGTATCTTAATGAGGGGAACATGATTATAGTGCTCAATCCTAAAAAGAATGAAGATTATTATGAGAATCCAAGCTTGTCTCATTTGATGGATGAACTTGGATTATAAGGAAAATGGTGGAGATAAAGTTTTTCTTGCCAAACCAAAGCACCAATATCATGTACTGCAATGAAGAGAACATGATTGTAGTTTTGAATCACAAAAAAATGGAGATTATTACGAGAATCCAAGTTTGTCTTATTTGACGGATGAACTTTGATTCTGTGGAAAATATGTGAAGAAAGGCCTTTCTTGCCAAACCAAAGTATCAGTATTATGTATCCCAATGAGGAGAACAGGATTATAGGGCCCAATCATAAAAGGAATTAAGATTATTATGAGAATCAAAGTTTGCCTCATTCGGTGAACGAACTTTGATTATGAGGAAAAGGGTGGAGAGAAAAGCTTTTCCTACAAAATCAAAGCACCATTATCATGCATCCCAATAAGGAGAACATGATTGTAGTGCCCAATCACAAAAAGAATGAAGATTGTTACAAGAATTATCATTTGTCTCAGTTGGCAGATGAACATTGGCTCTATGGAAAATCGTGGAAAGAAAAGCTTTTCTTGCCAAACTAAAGCGCCAAATCATGTATCCCAATGAGGAGAACATGATTGTAGTGCCTAATGACAAAATGAATGAAAATTATTATGAGAATCCAAGTTTGTCCTATTTGATGGATGAACTTTGATTGTAAGGAAAATGGTGGAGAGAAAGCCTTTCTTGCCAATCCAAATCACCAATATCATGTATCCTAATGAAGAGAACATGATTGTAGTGCCAAATCACAAAAAAATAAAAATTATTTATGAAAATCCAAGTTTGTCTCATTTGACAAATAAACTTCAATTCTACGAAAAATGTGGAAAGAAAAGCTTTTCTTGCCAAATCAGAGCATCAGTATCATGTATCCTAATGAGAAGCACATGATTGTAGGGCCCAATCATAAAAGGAATAAAGATTATTATGAGAATCCAGGTTTGTATCATTTGATGAATGAACTTTGATTACGAGGAATAGGGTGAAGAAAAAAGCTTTTCTTGCAAAATCAAAGCAGCAATATCATGTATCCCAATGACGAGAACATGATTGTAGTGGCCATTCAAAAAAAGAATGGAGATTATTACAAGAATCGTCATTTGTCTTAGTCAACAGATGAACTTTGGTTCTAAGGAAAATGGTGGGAAGAAAAGCCTTTCTTACTAAACAGAAGCATCAATATCATATATCTTAATAAGAAAAACATGATTGCAGTGCCCAATAAAAAAAAATGAAATTTATTATGAGAATCCAAGTTTGTCTTATTTGACGGGCGAACTTTGATTGCATGGAAAATGGTGCAAAGAAAGCTTTTCTTACCAAACCAAAGCACCAATAATGTGTATCGCAATGAGGCGAACATGATTGCAGTGTCGAATAAAAAAATAAAAATTATTACGAGAATCCAAGTTTGTCTCAATTATGGTCAAACTTTGATTCTAAGGAAAATGTGGAAATGAAATCTTTTCTTGCCAAACCAAAGCACCAATATCGTGCATCCAAATGAAAAGAACATGATTGCAGTGCCAAATCACAAAAAAAATGGACGTTATTACGAGGATCATATTTTGTCACTGTTGACATACAAACATTGACTCTAAGGAAATGGTGGAAAGAAAAGCTTTTCTTGCCAAACCAAAGTACCAATATCATGTATCCCAATGAGGAGAACATTATTGCAGTGGCCAATCACAAAATGAATAAAGATTATTAATGGAATCCTGATTTGTCTTATTTGACTGATGAACATTGATATAAGGAAAATGGTGGAAAGAAAAGTTTTTCTTGCCAAACCAAAGCATTAATATCATGTATCTCATTAATGAGAACATGATTGTAGTGCCCAATCATAAAAAGAATGAAAATTATTTCAGGAATTGTCATTTATCTTAGTTGACAGAAGAACTTTAATTCTAAGGAAAATAAGGAAAAGGAAGGCTTTTCTCGCCAAACTAAAGTACCAATACTGTGTATCCCATTGAAGGAAAATAGATATAGTGCTAAATCATAAAAAGAATAAAGATTATTACAAGAACATGATTGTAATACCCAATCACAAAAGGAATGAAGATTATTACGAGAATTCAGGTTGTCTTATTTGATGGATGAACTTTGATTAAAAGGAAAATGGTGGAGAGAAAAGCTATTCTTGCCAAACAAAAGCATCAATATCGTGTACCCAGTGAGGAGAACATGAAGTGTCCAAACAAAAAAATGAAGATTATTACGAGAATCCAAGTTTGTCTTGTTTGATGGGTGAACTTTGATTCTAAAGAAAATAGCGAAAAGAAAAGCTTTCCTTACCAAACCAAAGCATCAATATATGTACCCCAGTGAGGAAAATGTGATTGTAGTGCCTAACAACCAAAAAAGGAGATTATTACGAGAATTCAAGTTTGTTTCATTTGATAGATGAACATTAATTCTAAGGAAAATAGTGGAAAGAAAAGCTTTTCTTACCAAACCAAAGCATCAATATCATATATCTCAATAAGGAGAACATGATTGTGGTGCTCAATCATAAAAACAACAAAGATTATTATAGGAATCCAAGTTTATCTCGTTTGATAGACAAACTTTGATTATAAGGAAAATGGTGGAGAAAAAGCTTTTCTTGCCAAACCAAAGCACCAATATCATGTATTGCAATGAGGAGAACATGATTGTAGTGCCGAATCACGAACAATTCAAGTTAATATGAGAGTCCAAGTTTGTCTCATTTGATGGATGAACTTTAATTTTGTGAAAAATGTGGAAAGAAAAGCTTTTCTTACCAAACCAAAGCAGTATCATGTATGCCAACACAAAGAATATGATTGCAAGGCCCATCACAAAAAGAATTAAGATTATTATGAGAATCCATGTTTATCTTCTTTGACGAATGAACTTTGATTACGAGGAAAATGGAGGAGAGAAAAGCTTTTCCTGCAAAATCAAAGCACCAATATCATGTATCCCAATAAGTAGAATATGATTGTAGTATTCAATCATGAAAAAAATGGAGATTATTACAAGAATCATTGTTTCTCTCAGTTGATGGAAGAACTTTGATTCCACAGAAAATGGAGGAAAGAAAAGCCTTTCTTGCCAAACTGAAGCATCAATATTGTGTATCTCAATAAGGGGAACATGATTGTAGTGCCGAATCATAAAAAGAACAAAAATTATTATGAGAATCCAAGTTTATCTCATTTGACAGATGAACTTTGGTTGTTAGGAAATTAGTGGAGAGAAAGGTTTTCTTGCTAAACCAAAGCACTAATATCGTGCGTCTCGATGAGGAGAACATGATTGTAGTGCCGAATAAAAAAATAGAGATTATTATGAGAATCCAAATTTATCTCAGTTAATGATCGAACTTTAATTTTGAGGAAAATGGTAAAAAAGAAATCTTTTCTTGCTAAACCAAAGCACCAATATCGTGCATCCAAATAAGGAGAACATGATTGTTGTGCCTAATTACAAAAAAATAAACATTATTATGAGGATCATATTTTGTCTCAGTTGACATACGAACATTGACCCTATGGAAAATGGTGGAAAGAAAAGCTTTTCTTGCCAAGCCAAAGTGCGAATATCGTGTATCCCAATGAGGAGAACATGATTATAGTGGCCAATCACAACAAGAATGAAGATTCTTATGAGAATCCAGGTTATCTTATTTGATGGATGCACTTTGATTATAAGGAAAATGGTGGAGAGAAAAGCTTTTCTTATCAAAACAAAGCATCAATATCATGTATCTCAGTGACAGAAACATGATTGTAATGCCTAATAACAAAATGAATATAGATTATTTCAAGAATTGTCATTTATCTCAGTTGACAGATGAACTTTGATTCTAAGGAAAATGATGAAAAAGAAAGCTTTTCTTGCCAAACCAAAGTATCAATATCGTGGATCCCATTGATGGAAAATAGATTATAGTGTTGAATCATAAAAATAATGAAGATTATTACAAGAACATGATTGTAGTGCCCAATCACAAAAAGATTGAAGATCATTACGAGAATCCAAGTCTGTCTTATTTGATGGATGAACTTTGATTATAAGGAAAATAGTGGAGAGAAAATCTTTTCATGCTAAACAAAAGCATCAATATTGTCTGCCGAATGAGGAGAACGTGAAGTGTCCAATCACAAAAAAAAGGAAGATTGTTATAAGAATCCAAGTTTGTCTTGTTTGATAGGCGAACTTTGATTCTAAGGAAAATGGTGGAAAGAAAAGCTTTCCATGCCAAACCGAAGCATCAATATCATGTATCCTAGTGAGGAGAACATGATTGTAGTTCCCAATCCCAAAAAGAATGAAGATTATTACAAGAATTGTAGTTTATCTTAATTGACAGATGAACTTTGATTGTAAGAAAAATAGTGGAAAAGAAAGCTTTTCCTGCGAAACCAAAGCACCAATATCATGTATCCCAATGAGGAGAACGTGATTGTAGTGCCCAACAAAAAAAAATATAGATTATTACGAGAATCCAAGTTTGTCTTATATGATGAATAAACATTGACTCTATGGAAAATGATGGAAGGAATAGCTTTTTTTACCATGCTAAAGCATCAATGTCATGTATCCCAATGAGGGGAACAAGATTGTAGTGCTTGATCACAAAAAGAATGAAAATTATTATGAGAATCCAAGTCTGTCTCATTTGACAGATGAACTTTTGATTATAAGGAAAATGGTGGAGAGAAAGCTTTTCTTGCCAAACCAAAGCACCAATATCGTGTATGCCAATAAGGAGAACATGATTGCAGTGCCGAATCACAAAAAAAATGGAGATTATTATGAGAATCCAAATTTGTCTTATTTGAGGATTAAACTTTAATTCTATGGAAAATGGTGGAAGGAAAAGCTTTTCTTGCCAAACCAAAGCATCAATATCATGTATCTCAATGAGTAGAACATGATTATGGTGCTCAATCACAAAAAGAATGAAGATTATTATAAGAATCCAAGTTTATCTTATTTGACAAATGAACTTTGAATATAAGGAAAATGGTGCAGATAAACTTTTCCTGCCAAACCAAAGCACCAATATCATGTATCACAATGAGGAAAACATGAGCGTAGTGCTGAATCACAAAAAAATAGAGATTATTACGAGAATCCAAGTTTATTTCGTTTGACAAACAAACTTTGATTCTATGGAAAATGTGAAAGAAAAGCTTTTCTTGCTAAACTAAAGTATCAATATCATGTATCCCATTAAGGAGAACATGGTTATGGTGCCTAATCATAAAAAATTGATGATTATTACGAGAATCCATGTTTGTCTTATTTGATAGATGAACTTTGATTATAAGGAAAATGGTGGAGATAAAGCTTTTCCAGCCATACTAAAGCACCAATATTGTGTATGCCAATGAGGAGAACATGATTACAATACCGAATCACAAAAAAATAGAGATTATTACAAGAATTCAAGTTTGTCTCATTTGATAGATGAACTTTAATTCTATGGAAAATGGTGGAAAGAAAAGCTTCTCTTGCGAAACTAAAGCATCAATATCGTGTATCTTAATGAGGGGAACATGATTGTGTTACTCAATCACAAAACGAATGAAGATTATTATGAGAATTCAAGTTTATCTCATTTGACGGATGAACTTTGATTATAAGGAAAATGGTGGAGATAAAGCTTTTCCTGCCAAACCAAAGCACCAATATCGCGTATCACAATGAGGAAAACATGATTATAGTGCCAAATCACAAAAAAATGGAGATTATTATGAGAATCCAAGTTTGTCTTGTTTGATGAACGAACTTTGATTCTATGGAAAATATGGAAAGAAATGCTTTTCTTGCCAAACCAAAGCATCAGTATCATGTATGCCAATGAGGAGAACCTGATGTGGTGACCAATCATTAAAAAATGATGATTATTATGAGAATTCAAGTTTGTCTCATTTGATGGATAAACTTTAAATATATGGAAAATGGTGGAGAGAAAAGCTTTTCTTGTAAAATCTAAGCACCAATAACGTTTATCCTATTGAGGGAAAAAAGATTGTAGTGCTGAATCATAAAAAGAATGAAGATTATTACAAGAACATGATTATGATGCCCAATCACAAAAGACTAAAGGTTTTTACGGCAATCTAGGTTTATCTTATTTGGTGGGTGCATTTTGATTATAAGGAATATGGTGGAGAGAAAAGCTTTTCTTGCCAAAGAAAAGCATTAATATCATGTACCCAATGAGAAGTGTCCAATAAAAAAAATGGAGATTATTACGAGAATCCAAGTTTGTCTTATTTGACAGGCAAACTTTGATTCAAAGGAAAATAGTGGAAAGAAAAGCTTTCCTTCCAAACCAAAGCTTTAATATCATGTATCCTAGTGAAGAAAACATGATTATAGTTCCCAATCACAAAAAGAATTGAGATTATTATGAGAATCCAGGTGTATCTTATTTGATGGATAAACATTGATTATAAGGAAAATGCTAGTGAGGAAAGCTTTTATTGCCAAACTAAAGCATCAGTATCAGCTATCTTAATGACGAGAACATGATTATAGTGCTCAATCACAAAAAAAAATGAAAATTATTAAAGGAATCCAAGTTTGTCTCATTTAATGAACAAACTTTGATTATAAGGAAAATGGTGAAAAAAAAGCTTTTCTTGCCAAACCAAAGTACCAACATCGTGTATCACACTACAAAGAACATGATTGTAGTGCTGAATTAAAAAAAATAGAGATTATTGTAAGAATCCAAGTTTGTCTCAGTTGATGGTCAAACTTTGATTGTAAGGAAAATAGTGGCAAGGAAATCTTTTCTTGCCAAGACAAAGCACTAATATCATGTATCCAAATGAGGAGAACATGATTGCAGTCCCTAATCACAAAAAATAATGATTGTTACGAGAATCCAAGTTTGTCTCATTTGACGATTAAACTTTGATTAATATTATGTATCCCAATGTGGAGAACATGATTATAGTGCCTAATCAGGAAAAGAATGAAGATTTTTCGAGAATTGTCATTTATCTCAGTTGACGAACAAAGTTTGATTCTAAGTAAAATGGTGCAAATGAAGGCTTTTCTTACCAAACCAAAATATCAATATTGTGTATCCCATTGAGGGAAAATAGATTATAGTGCTGAATCATAAAAAGAATAAAGATTATTACAAGAATATGATTGTAGTGCCCAATCACAAAAAGAATAAAGATTATTACCAGAATCTAGGTTTGTTTTATTTGATGGATAAACTTTGATTATAAGAAAAATGATGGACAGAAAAGCTTTTCTTGCCAAAGAAAAGCATCAATATCGTGTACCCAATAAGGAGAACATGAAACGTCCAATCACAAAAAAAATAGAGATTATTACCTGAATCCTAGTTTTTCTTGTTTGACGGATAAATTTTGACTCTAAAGAAAATAGGGGAAAGAAAAACCTTTTCTTGCCAAACCAAAGCATCAATATCATGTATGTCAATAGGAGAACATGATTGTGATGCTTAATCACAAAAAGAATGAAGATTATTTAACAACCCAAGTTTGTCTCATTTGATGGATGAACTTTGATTGTAAGGAAAATGGTGTAGAAAAAACTTTTCTTGCCAAACCAAAGCACCAATATTGTGGATCGCAATGAGGAGAACATGATTGTAGTGCCGAATTAAAAAAATAGAGATTATTACAAGAACCTAAGTTTATCTCAGTTGATGGTCAAACTTTGATCATAAGAAAAATGGTGGAAAGTAAATCATTTCTTGCTAAACCAAAGCACCAATATCACGCATCCAAATGAGGAAAACGTGATTATAGTGCCTACTAAAAAAAGAATAGAGATTATTACAAGAATCCAAGTTTGTCTTGTTTGACGGACGGACTTTAATTTTATGGAAAATGTGGAAAGAAAAGCTTTTCTTGCTAAACCAAAGCAACAGTGTCTTGTATCCCAATGAGGAGAACATGATTATGGTGCACAATCACAAAAAAAAAAGATTAGAAAGAGAATCCAAGTTTGTCTCATTTGATGGACAAACTTTAATTATACAGAAAATGGTGGAGAGAAAATCTTTTCTCGCAAAATCAAAGCACTGATATCGTGTATTCCAATGAGGAGAACATAATTGTAGTGGCCAATCACAAAAGGAATTAAGATTATTTCTAGAATTGTCATTTATCTCAGCTGATGGACAAATTTTGATTATAAGTAAAATGGTGGAAAGGAAGGCTTTTCTTGCCAAACCAAAATATCAATATCATGTATCCTATTAAGGGAAAATTAGATTATAATGCTGAATCATAAAAAGAATGAAGATTATTACAAGAACATGATTGTAGTGCGTAGGCACAAAAAGAATAAAGATTATTATGAGAATTCGGGTTTGTCTTATTCGGTGGATGAACTTTGACTATAAGAAAAATGGTAGAGAGAAAAGCTTTTCTTGCCAAAGAAAAGCATCAATATCCTATACCCAATGAGGAGAACGTGAAGCATCCAACCATAAAAAAAAATAGAGATTATTACAGGAATCCATGTTTGTCTTGTTTGATAGATGAACTTTGATTCTAAGGAAAATGGGGGGAAAAAAAGGCTTTCTTTTCAAACAAAAGCACCAATATCATGTTTCTCAATAGAAGAACATGATTGTGGTGTTCAATCATAAAAAGAACGAAGATTATTATGAGAATCCAAGTTTGTCTCATTTGACGGATAAACTTTGATTGTAAGGAAAATGTTGAAGAGGAAATCTATTTTGGAATATCAAAGCACCAATATCTTGTATCCCAGAGAGGAGAACATGATTGTAGTGCCTAATCATAAAAAAAATGAAGATTATTTTTAGAATTGTCATTTATCTCAGTTAATGGACAAACTTTTATTCTAAGTAAAATGGCAGAAATGAAGGCTTTTCTTGCCAAACCAAAATATCAAAATCGTGTATCCCATTGAGGGAAAATGGATTATAGTGCTAAATCATAGAAAAAATGAAGATTATTACAAGAACATGATTATAGTGCCTATCACAAAAAGAATGAAGATTATTATGAGAATCTAGGCTTGTCTTATTTGATGGATGAACTTTAATTATAAGAAAAATGGTAGAGAGAAAAGCTTTTCTTGCCGAAGAAAAGCATCAATATCGTGTACCCAATGAAGAGAACGTGAAGCGTCCAGTCACAAAAAAATGGAGATTATTACGAGAATCCAAGTTTGTCTTGTTTAATGGTTGAACTTTAATTCTAAGGAAAATGGAGGAAAGAAAAAGCTTTTCTTGCCAAACCAAAGTGTCAATATCATGTATGTCAATAGGAGAACATGAATGTGGTGCTCAATCATAAAAAGAATAAAAATTATTATGAGAATCCAAGTTTGTCTCATTTGATGGATGAGCTCTGATTGTAAGAAAAATGGTGTAGAGAAAACTTGTCTTGCCAAACCAAAGCACCAATATCGTGTATCGCAATGAGGAGAATATGATTGTAGTGCCAAATTAAAAAAATGGAGATTATTAAGAGAACCCAAGTTTGTCTTAATTGATGGTTGAACTTTGATTGTAAGAAAAATGATGGAAAGTAAATCCTTTCTTGCTAAACCAAAGCACCAATGTCGCGCATCTAAATGAGGATAATGTGATTGTAGTGCCTAGTCACAAAAAAATGGAGATTATTACGAGAATCCAATTTTGCCTCATTTGACAAATGGACCTTAATTCTATGGAAAATGTGGAAAGAAAAGCCTTTCTTGCCAAACCAAAGCAACAATATCATGTATCCTAATGAGAAAAACTTGATTGTGGTGCTCAATCACAAAAAAGAAAAAAGAATATTATTAAGAGAATCCAAGTTTGTCTCATTTGATGAACAAAATTTAATTATGCAGAAAATGGTGGAGAGAAAAGCTTTTATTGCAAAATCAAAGCACCAATATCATGTATCCCAATAAAGAGAACATGATGGTAGTGCCCAATCACAAAAAGAATGAAGATTATTTCTAGAACTGTCGTTTATCTCAGTTGATGGACAAACTTTGATTCTAGGTAAGGTGGTGGAAAGATATCGTGTATCTTATTGAGGGAAAATTAGATTATAGTGCTAAATCATAAAAAGAATGAAGATTATTACAAGAACATGATTGTAGTGCCTAATCATAAAAAGAATGAAGATTATTACGAGAATCTAATTTGTCTTATTTAATGAAGAAACTTTGATTATAAGGAAAATGGTAGAGAGAAAAGCTTTTCTTGCCAAAGACAAGCACTAATATCATGTACCCAATGAGGAGAACGTGAAGTGTCCAATCACAAAAAAATGGAGATTATTACGAGAATCCAAGTTTGTCTTGTTTAACGAATGAACTTTGATTCTAAAGAAAATAGGGGAAAGAAAAAGCTTTTCTTGCCAAACTAAAGCGTCAATATCATGTATGTCAATAGGAGAACATAAATGTGGTGCTCAATCATAAAAAGAATAGAGATTATTATGAGAATCCAAGTTTGTCTCATTTGATTGATGAACTTTGATTGTAAGGGAATGCTGTAGAAAAAACTTTTCTTACCAAACCAAAGCACCAATATCGTGGATCGCAATAGGGAGAACATGATTGTAGTGCCAAATTAAAAAAATGAAGATTATCACGAGAACCCAAGTTTGTCTCAGTTGATGGTTAAACTTTGATCGTAAGAAAAATGGTGGAAAGTAAATCTTTTCTTGCTAAACCAAACCACCAATATCGCGCATCTAAATGAGGAGAATGTGATTATAGTGCCTAATCATAAAAAAATGAAGATTATTATGAGAATGCAACTTTGTCTCGTTTGACAGACATACTTTAATTTAATGGAAAATATGGAAAGAAAAGCTTTTCTTGCCAAACCAAAGCAATAATATTATGTATCCCAATGAGGAGAACATGATTGTAGTGCCTAATCACAAAAAGAATAAAAATTATTTTGAAAATTGACGTTTATCCTAGTTGATGGACAAAGTTTTATTCTAAGTAAAATAGAGGAAATAAGGCTTTTCTTGCCAAACCAAAATATCAAAATCATGTATTCCATTGAGGGAAAATAGGTTATAGTGCTGAATCATAAAAAGAATGAAGATTATTACAAGAATCCAGGTTTGTCTTATTTGATGGACAAACTTTGATTGTAAGGAAACTGTGG